>CAOLHI010004105.1:0-134334 GCA_948474755.1 Ctenosaura bakeri | reverse complement strand
TTTTCTCTTTAAAAAGTAATTTTGTGCATGTTTCCCCCTATATGTGTTATTTATGCTTGTTCTCATTTTTTTTTAAGTCACCTTGAATCCCAACTCTGGGGGAAAAGTTGGGATATCAATTAATCAATTGTAGGAATTGCTCTTGAGAAACCCTGTCTCTGGTTTCCACCATTTGCCAAGTGTATTTGTTAAAACTTCAAATATGAAACTTTCTTTACTGTAACGAGATTTTACCAGACTGGTTATTTGGACTGTTGGTAAGTCTCTTGATTTAAGATTATGATCTAACTTTATTTAGCATGTTCACAATGGAGTAGATGGTCTGGAACTAAAAGCACAAACTGTGGCTGGTATCCCATTGGAGCTACACATGATCCCCATGGAACCCCTGCTTTAGAGCAAACTGTGATGTCCTCCAAACCCGACTTACCAGGAAGCAGCTGCTGTGATTGAACGAGATTGATTCCCCTACCACTTGGGAAACAGTTGACTGATGTTCCCACCCCACCCCTTCCACAAGCAACCTCCAGTGCAAGGGCGAATTGTGATCCCACTTCTGCTTGTCACAACAGAGAACTCTATCAATTGCAGTGGCTGCTTCCGGGTAAGTGTGGATTGGGGTACTGCAATGAAATTCAGAGTGCATCTCCATAAATATGGTAGTTATGCATTTATAACTGCCCAATAGGATTATGGCCTATCTTTAGTAAAGTGAGCAACAGGAATTGATCCTAAGCCCACCCCCTTTCTATTTTATGGATAACCATTTGTTACAGTCTGCCTCTGCTTATCAGTTGTTAGGGAACATTAGCAGATGGATACTGTTATTCCCATGTCCTCCTTTTAAGCTTCCCTGATGAAAATCCTTGGCCACTCAGAAACAGGGAGTAGGGCTAGTGGCCTGTAGGAATATTCTTTTGTCTGTTTTGTTACGTTTATAACAGTCATTTCCTCAGAGGAGATTAAGGCCCTTTCCACACGCGGGCGGAGAAACAGGGTAAGCCACGCTGAAACGGAGCTTGCCTTCGTCCGTCGCCGCGTGGAGCAGCACGTTTCACTGCTCCACACTCGTCGGCGTCCTGCGGCGTCCACTACCACGTGTTATTTCCCCGTGTGGAAAGGGCCTGGCAGCATAAATGCCTTCTTTTTCTACATTTTTACTTCTATAGCATTTTGTAATAGAGCGACAGAGACTAGACTGAGGTCATCCAGTGAGTTTCATGACTGTCTTGGGATTTGAATCCAAGTCTTCTCAGTCCTGGGCCCATACTAACCACTAACCCATGCTGCCTCTTAATAACAATAACAGAAGAGCTTTGTTGCGTCAGACCCAACTGCTATGTTATCCGTCATCTTGCTTTCTGCAGTGCACAGTCATCATTGATGCTGGTGGAAAGTCAAAAAGTAGGGCATGAAATAATATAGGCTTGTTATTGCCCCATCATTGAACTGGCAATGATGTGTGCCACCTCTGAATATAGAGGTTTTATCTAGCTATCATGTTTAACCACTCTTTGGTTGATCTTTTTTGAGGGGACAGGTTTTTATGTTAATATGTAATAGAAAACCCCAAAGATTATCGGGGGGAAAATCACATTAGTATAACAAGTAACAAAAACGGCTTCCCATATAGCAGATGTACAAGCAACTTGCAAAAGGAAATACACTGTACTTACAAGAAGGGTAGAGCCAGAATGACTCATGCACAATGACTAGTGGCACAGAGGAAAACTGTGCATATTTGTGTGCATCTTTGTGATGGAAAGAATATTTTAAAAATGTTCAAAAAATGGTTGAAAACATGTTTTTTGAGTATCAAGAAACCTTGATGAAAAGAATCTTGGACTGATGAGAACCTTCACAGTTCAGGACTTAATCTGCACAAAATTTACCCACGGTTGTTTTGTAGAGAAGACAGCTTTTTCTGTACAGGAAACAGCATTGCATGTGGGGAAATTGTGTTTCAGTGCATAAATACTGATTCTTATGAGAAAAAAAAAGCTGTTTTGTGTACAGAAAATGCTGTAAACTGGGGATTTCGTCTGGGTAAAGTTGGTTTGTACAGAAAACAGCATCTTCTGCACAGAAAACTACATATTCTGCACGAGAATTACTATTTCTGCACTGAAATATTATTTCCCATGCAAACAATGTTTTTTTCATGCTCAGAAAACAACCCTATGTGAAGTTTGCTCAGATTAAGCCAAATTGCAAATACCCTTCAAACACTGTGTGGTTTTTGAAGACTTACTTCGTGAAGAATTCTGTGTATGTATATGTATGTATGTCTTCAAGTCATCTATGCAATTATAGTGACCCCATGAATTTTGTAGGGCTTTCTTAGGCCCAGAATACTCAGAAGTGTTTTACCATTGTCTTCCTCTGAAATACAGTCTACATACAACATCTGGTATTCCTTAATGGTCCCCCATCCAAGTATGAACCATGACTGACCCTGCTTAGCTTCAGGATCAGATAGGATCTGTACTCTCAGGGTATTTGAGCCACCACCTCACATAGTACATTCTGTGTTGTGCAACTCATGTCTTCAAATGCCTGGGAGAATAAAAGTACTTAAAAGTCAAACTGATTAAATTCTAACATAATTAAAAAAAAAAAAGGAAAAGAAAAGCAGAAAATAAAAAAATATTGGAAAAATAGCCTGAGATTCAAGCAACCAGTGGACCAGAAGCTTGCTAAAACATATATGGACTGTCCCAATTTATCAGAGTTAGTCACAATTAATCCTCTACTGTCGCTCTTTTTCAATTTCTATTAAAATCTCCACCTCCCACTTCCCCCCCGTGATTTCCATTTACTTCAAGTGCTACAAACTGAGACAATTTCTGTACTACACTGTTATAGTGCTATTATTCCACTTCCAACATCCTATGGAATCCTGGGATTTGCAGGTTAGGGAGGGGCATTTAGAATTCTCAGCCAGGGAGCTCTTTGGCCTCAGTAATCTACAAATCTCAGAATTCCACAGGATGTTGAATGTGGAATAATAGCACTATAACAGTGTAGTGCAGAAAAGTCATGAGATCAAAGTGTAAAAGTTGTTTGCACTCAGTTAACTTAGCAGGGTGTGTGTGTAAAATCTCCACACACACACACACCCCGTAGCCTCATGCAAAAGCAAACTGCTGAAGTCTCTCCTAGCTCGGGTGTTTTTGCTCCTTAGTAATATTTGCTACGTTGATCACACACTAATGTTGCTTGGTAACATAGATCCCAGTTTTCATCTGTGAACTGTTGGATTGTATGTGACATATGAAGTTGCCTTAA
This sequence comes from Ctenosaura bakeri, assembly GCA_948474755.1. Classification (NCBI taxonomy): domain Eukaryota; kingdom Metazoa; phylum Chordata; class Lepidosauria; order Squamata; family Iguanidae; genus Ctenosaura; species Ctenosaura bakeri. Next base: position 131,046 of record CAOLHI010004105.1, on the reverse strand, counting down.
GGCGTAATTACATGTGACATTAAATCTGTCACTTGCAGTGATGTCAATTTTTTAAAAGCAGAAGTTGAAATCAAGCATAAGTAGAGATGATATGTAAGTCAAAATAAAATTATTTAAAATTAGGGTTGAAGGAGGACCAAGATTCATGACAAAAGACAACACAGAAGCGCATTTTGGAGAGGTTATGTGTCTTATACAGCTTTGTCTAATTTAGGGGGGAAATTTGCAGCATATCATTAAATAACGTATTTTCTGCTGGCCAAGACCGTTGCTTTGTTCTTGCAGTGTGGAGTTCACCAGGGATGCTAAGCAAAGGAATACATTCTACTTATTCTTGCTAACTATGTAGCAACACTGTTTCAGTGAAATCAATACTGAAGGTTCACAGAAAGGAATCTTTCGTGTTTTCTCCTTCTGTCACTTTAAACGAGGCAGAACCCCCTGGTATTTCATCACTTATAATCTTTCCATTTAATTTGGATAATTCTGTAATCAGATTTCCATCAAAATTACTTCCCCAGTTTGTTCTTTTAGCTTAGGGCTCAGACAAATGCCTTGTTCTTAGGTCTTCCAGCTGTTCAAATATTTACCATCAAATAGCCTTTGGGGATTAGTTGGAAAGATGGACAAATGTCATTACAGGCATCAATTAACTGTGGTGTAACTATATTTTAGAAATCTTTAGTTTACCTCCACTGGCAACACTTCCTCTTAACTTCTTCTCTGACAATATCATCCCGTAGCTAATTGTGATATTAACTGTCATGACAAAAATTATACCTGTTTTATTTTATTTATAGCTAATATTTCTCCCAGGGTTGGAAGGCAAGGCAACATAAAACATAAGTGAAAATATTTCAATAGAAACACAATAAATTATACATATTATAAGGCAACTTAAACAAGTGATAATGTTAAAAATCAGCTAAATATGTCTAAAAGTACTGGATTAGCAATTAATAATCCATAAATATTAAAATGTTCAAGATATTCCTTTAAAAATACTGCATGTTATCAGTCAGTCAGTTGATGAAGGCTGGCCTGAATAGTAAAGTCTTTGCTTGTTGGCAGAAGGACAACAAAGAGAGAGGACATATACAGGTATTAATTTATTATGATGCAGTTTACTATGTCATCATGGCAGTTATTAAAAGAATAATTAGATGGTCTGAAATATTTTCTTGTTTTTTTTGTTTAAAATATTTCTAAAGTACCTTCCCCCATTTTTAAATTTTATATCTAGTATAACAAGAGATGAAATATAATAATAAAACATCAAAATTAAAAAGTCATAAAACAGACCAGTAAACAATATCAGTTACAGGGGCAGTCACAGAATCATAGGCCCTTTCTGCACCAGCCTATTAAAATGGAGGTCTTCTGCACCGTAGAGTGGAGTGGGGTGGACTGCTTTTTGTAGTTCCGCACCTCAGTCAGCTCCGGAGCAACCAGAACTGGTCGCGCAGTGTGTTTTTTAAAAACCTCTTTTAAAAGGTTTTTAAAAAGTACTGAGCGCACGACCCCATGTTGCTCCATTGCCACGCTCCGGTGCAGATTTGCAGGCGCACACTATTGCGTGCCTGCAGATCTGCCAGGGGCGGGCTTTAGGCTGGTGAGCTTCTCCGGTTGGTGGAGAGCCTCCACCAACCGGAAGCCACCATTTTGGACGCTGGAGCAGTGCGGAGCGACGAGCTCGCACTGCTCCTCATCCTGATGGACTTGCCTGGGCCCACCAAAAAGCTGGTGAGTGGCGGCAGGGAGAGTTTCCCTTGCTGCGTGCGGAAATGGCCATAGAATAATAGAGTTGGAAGATACCCTAGGGCCCATCCAGTCCAACCCCCTGCCATGCAGGAACACCCATCGAAGCATTCCCAACAGATGGCCATCCAGCCTCTGCTTAAAAACCTCCAAAGAAAGAGACTCCACCACAGTCCAAGGCAGCATATTCCACTGCTGGACAGCTCTGACAGTCAGGAAGTTCTTCCTGAGGTTCAGGTGGAATCTCCTTTCCTGCAGCTTGAATCCATTGCTCTTTGTCCTAGTTTCTGGAGCAGCGGAAAATATGCTTGCTTTGAAGTCATTTCTCCATGGTACTCTACAGGAGTAAGTGCTACCAATAAAATCACCCTTGTAGGCAGCACCGATCTAAAAGCCTATAAATGGAAACCATCAAGACTTTAAACCTTAACATCAAGACTAGAAGATGGTCTAGTAACAAATAGATGGCCAATGGATCCAAAACTTGTGTTCCATTTAGCACTTCTGCCACTGTGTTGTGCAACAGCAGCAAATTCCAGACCACTTTCAAAGGAAAACACACATAGAGTGCATAACAGTAATCCTGTTTTGAGGTTGCCAGTGTGCCCATCACAGGGGTCAAGTTGTTTTTGCCCAGGCATAGTTGGCATACTGGTAATAGGGGCTCCTTCCCACATCTTTGTTGAGCTCTCATGTTTATTTAATTATACATTCATTATTAAAGTATTTATATTCTTCCTTATCTTGTAAGATCTCAGGATGGCATATGGATAAAATCAATTTAAAACAATTTACAAAAAATTCCAGTTAAAACAACAGTGAATAATTCAAATAGTTTACAAACACATCAAGCAAGTTAACACTTAAAGCAAATGAAAACAAATTAAACCCTGTTCAGATCTGGATAAAATTGTTAGGTCCCAAAGGTTTTGATAGGACACCATGTTTTAATTTGGGACTAAAAAGACGCCTCATCAGCACCAATCAGGCCTCCAACAGTGGAGAATCCCAAATAGGGCCATTTCTGCACTAGACTGTTATACTGCTATTATTCCACTTTCAACATCCTATGGAATCCTGGGGTTTGCAGTTTAGGGAGGGGCTTAGTTTAGGATTCCATAGGATGTTGAAAGTGGGATAGTAGCACTATAACAGTCTAGTACAGAAATGGCTTAGGTCTTACACAGTAGAGAAGGCCCTCTCCCACATCCTTACACAGTGTGTTGTTCCCACTGGTGGGATAGTGATGGAACTAGTAGCATCTCCCCCCAAAAAAAAACCCTCCTATGTAATTATCTGTTTAAGAGGCATACAACTTTAAGAGTACAGGTTAACCCAATAAATCCAGAAATTTTGAACCACACATGCATGAAGTCTCAGTCTTATCAAGATTCAGCCTCAATGTGTTAAGTTTTCATTTAACCCACTGCTGTGTTCGAATGTGGGCAGATACAGGCACAGCTTCTCCAGATTCAGGTGTAACAGAGAAATAGAGCCTCATGTCATCAGGATATTAATAACACTGTAGTTGAGATCCTATAGAGTACGTTGTTGTTGTTTGTTGTTGTTGTTTGTTGTTGTGTGCCTTCAAGTTGTTTCTGACTAATGGTGACCCTAAGGCAAATTTATCACAGGGTTTTCTGTGGCTGAGAGTGTGTGATGTGCCCAAGGTCTCTCAGTGGATTTCCATGGCCTGAAACCTTGCCCAGTCACTGCCAGTCAGTGGCCCTATTCACACTGCACAATTATAGCAATATATTGCACTTAGCATTAAATGCCAAGGCCAGAATTATCCAGATCATCATATTTCTGATTTCTGTATATGGTCATAAAAGCTGAACAGTGAAAAAAGTAAACAGAAAGAAAATAACTAATATGAAATGTGGTTCTGGAAATGAGTCCTACAGATATCCTAGAATACTAAAAAGACAAACAAATGGGTCTTAGAGCACATCAAGCCTGATCTCTCACTAAAAGTCAAGCTTGTTAAACTGAAGCTACTGCACTGTGAGATAATGTGACTCACTGGAAAACAGGACAATGCTTCATAGGTAGAAGGCAGTAGAAAAAGAGAGAGACTATACTACAGGGGGATTGATTTAATCAAGGAAGGCACAACCCTGAGTGTGGAAGACCTGAGCAGGGTAGCTGATGACCAGGGTTCTTGACGATCTCTCATTCATAGGGTTGCCGTAGGTCAAAGTAGATTTGACAACAAATAATAACAACAAAATTCCACTTTAACTGCCATGACAACATCCTAAGGAATTCCAGGATTTGTAATCTGGTTGAGACAGTAGAGCTAACAACAACAACAACAGCAACAACAACAACAACATTTATTTATAACTCCCTTTACACCACAGGGCGGAACATCAACATATACAATCAGGGACAGAGACAATAAAACAGAACACTACAACAATACATGGAATGAGATCTCCACCAGTTGCTACCCATCTCAGCACCTTATATACAACTCAATGGCTTAATGCTCCTCCTATTGATATTGCAACAGATTGGCAAATGGTCTAACTCAGGATATAGCAGCTTCCTATGTCTGACAAGGTTTCCTTGCAAACGGGAGGGGGGGAGGCAGCTTTGATTAAGTTCTACAGAGAAGTAGGAAGAAGAGGAGAGGGAAAGCCTGACTGCAAGAGTAAAGGATCTGTAGGCAATTTGTTGCTATTCATTGTGGTGCAAGTCTCCATGGTTAGGTTAGACATGGTCCGTGTAACAATTTATCAAGTGTAAACTAATCTGAAACAGCTCTTCATCTAGGCCTCAGATCTTGCATCTGCCAAAATCCGGTTTGACTACTGCTGTACCTGACATGAGCAAACTCATAGTATCCATCTAAAGGGATATATCTTGGGGAGCAGGCTTCAGAATTTTTCTAATTCATTCATCTTGTGCTTTGTTGAAAGCAATCTTGATTGCATAAAGGAAGGCAGCAGTCTTGAAATGTACAGCTTTCTTTTCATTGTTCTCATGGTACGATGACTGATTCATTCTGGCATTGTTCAGGATATCTTTGAATGAAGTGGTTGCTTCAGCACTGATAGAGACTGCAGTAAGGTTTTCAGGTTAGGTAGGAAGAGTGAACAAATGCTGTCAATGGCAATAGAACACCAATTTTGTGTCATTGACAGATTTTTTTAATTTGCATGTGCTTTGTGCACCATAGATAGTATTGCTCAAAAATGTGTCCCTTCTAGAAGAATCAGGAGGATGTGCTATTTCACTAGGAGATCACTTTAGTAAGGACGATCATATAGGTAGCTTGTGGACTAGGGATATAACTCTTTATAAATGTCTTTCCCTGCATGCAAAAACAATTTTGCTTCCCTTTTTCCACCTGTAAGAGGGTTGTTGAACACTATGAAGTTTTTGAGGACTCTTGATAGTTTGGGCCATATTGTGTGTGAAAAATTGGGGTTTTGCATAAAGCACAGAATTTTCTGTGCAAGAGTGTTGTTTGCACAGAAAAGAATGTTTCCCAAGGAAAAAATGTGGTTATTTTCATATAGAAAAATCCTAAACTGTGAAACTGTTTATCATAGGCAAATTCCCTTTGTGAGTCTTTCTCAACACTTGGTAAACCTTTTTTTGTCCATTGATCAAATATTTTAAAATATTTTTTTCAATCTCTATTGTAGTCTGAGCATGGTGCTTGTGTACCCCAACTATTTTGGAATAGTTCTCCTCAGTTCACAAGTTGCCACTGTTCATACTGGAGATCTGTTTGTACCGTAGTTTGCCCAAGTCCATCTGCTGTATTAACAGCTGAAGTGAGATTTCAGTTGTGTACTCACTGATGACCAGCTTGCCACTAACAAGTAGAAATAAATAAAAACAAATCTGATTGTGTCAACTAAATGTGTTCTTCCGGACTCTGCACTGAAGATATATAAGACCACTGAATTAGCACATCCAGATTGTGGGTACTGAGATATTGATTCAATTCTATTCCATTTAGTAAGTTCTTTCTGCTAGTCAAAGACTGATAAATACATTAGGATTACTGACTCTCTAAAATAGGAATCACGGATGGCTTCTAAGGGTTACCAACACTAAGAATGCCTTCACCCAGAATTTTCTTTTCAAACTAAGTAAAGAGACACTTTTAAAGGTTTTTACCATGTCTAATATCTTGAGCCCCACATACTTAAGAAACAATCTTCTGTTACGATCACTAAGTAGTAACAGGGGATATTCTCCTAAGTTTATCTATGTACCAAACCTGGCATCAACTATTATTCTCTGGTCACCTTCAGATTAGAAAGAAATATACTTTTCCTCAAGCTGAACTTGAAGGCATGGTTAAAATTTCATTCTGTTTACAGCATGATTCCAAGTTCTTTGCAAATCAGATCATATCTGATCCTTCGTTGCCAGTCAGTTACCAGATTCAGTTCAGGATTCTCGGTCTGATCTTTACAAAACAGCCTGGAATCGAATATTTCAAGAATCTCTCTGCTCCATATCCACTTCACAAGGGTCAAAGATTTTTATTCCATGTCCCTTGCTAACAAACTATAAGAGGTAGGTGTCAATAGAGGGGGAAGATTTTAAACGCCTTCCCCTGTAAGGTCTGTCTGAGTACTTTATAGGTTAACTTTTAGACATCAACAAATAACTGCTTTATTTTGACATGTTTTTGTAGATGACTGAGGGTTGTTCTTTTTTACTGCAACTTTAAAAGGAAAACCCAGAAGATCTTGGTGCTAACACAACTTGCTAGCAATCAGTTTTGAGGCCAGAAACTAACAGGAATTCTATATCACCTCCTCAAAGGTCCATTTAGTTCAGTTATTATGTTTCTTTAAGTCAAATGTCACTCTTTGCTCCAGATTTCAATAAATATCTATCACTTGAATGTATCTGTATAGCACTTTCCCCCATAATCAGAAACTTTACTGCAGTGTTTATGCTGATACTTCCTTTCTAATCTTTAGCAAGAGAATCTTCCAAGTCTACATCTTGTCTAGTTTTGCCCTCATAGGTCTCAATGAGATTATAAACCTATGTTTGTCCAGTACTTATATAATTGGTAGCTGACATGATAGAATGGTCCTTCATACAACAATAAAACAAAACAAAAATAAAATAAAATCTCTCCACATAGAAAGACAGATGATAAGTTGAAGGGTTCTTTCTTGACCTTCATCCTACCACGCTGCAAGACTTCTATGTGCAACATTCCTCCTGGAATATTGGACCGTTCAAACCTGTGAGCACCTACCCAGTCCAAAGAGGTACACTCTGGTCACAAGTTTACTACCTCTGTGAAAACTAGGTCTTAATCACACATTTCAAGGAGAGACTAAGCTTACTGTCCTCCAGGCGAATGTCTTCTCCTCACACATTTTTGACAGCTGCCCTGACAAACTGTCAACTCTCGTTACAAGATTCCTAATAAAACCAAAACAGAAGCGTAGAGAGAAAGAAAACAATGGAACGTGAAACAACAGACAAAAGAAGCCCCCAAGAGGAACAGCTCTCACACACATTCACTGAATATTTTGTACATCTATTTCAAAGCCAGAGAGAGAGACTTTTTGTTGTTGTTCAGAGCTCTTCTTTCTCAGCTTCTTTCATGTAAAGTTGCCTTACATGGTGTGCCCATTGTCGATTATTGCTATGGGGATTGCTTGAGAGCTGAAGAGAAAGGTGTTCCCTGAGTTTTCGAGCGTGCATCGTATTTCATTTTGACAAGGCAAATGAAACAGTTCTGACAAAAGACACTCTGAAGGCGTCCCAGAAGGGGCTTGTCTGTATGTTGGATTTCTCTGAGGATGAGCAGCTTTTTCTTTCTTCTTTTTTGAAAAAAAAGTCTGATGCATCAAAAAGATGGCACATTTTTATCATTGCTGCTAGTAATGGTGCAGACAACATCACACATACCATATGTGGCTGTCTGGAACATGTAGGCTATAGGCACAAATGGGGATTCTAATTTTTCAGTGCTCATTCTTTTATCTTTTGTCTTCCTCTCCCTACACCAGTAATCCTGGGACAAGCAACCAACACAAAAACGGTCCTTTACATCAAGAACCCACTAAAAACAAAACAGGCCTTCAGCAGGCCAGTCGGCGCTGCTTTCTCCAGTGACTCAGTCCAAGATCAGGGTTCAAATCCCTGCTTGGCCATGGAAACCTACTGGGTGACCTTGGGCAAGTCACATTCTCTCAGGCTCAAAAGGCAGTAACAAACTCACTTTGAACAACTCCTGCCAAGAAAACCCAGCAATAGGGTTGCTTTAGGGTTACCATAGGTTGGAAATGACTTGAAGGTCACAACACAACAACAAAATGGGAGTAAAGTGGGTGGGTAGGGGGAAGATAGCAGAGAGTGATGTAAAATAGTCATTGAGAAAGATAGTAACAGCCCTGCAAATGCTGTTGGATTTACAGTACCTAGTATTCCTTACCATAATGTATGCTAATATAATCCAGCAACATCTGAAGGGCTGCCCAGCTCCCAGCCCTGCTTTAAAAGCTCCCACTCTTGCTTAAAAAGGCATCATAACATTGCTGCTAAAAGCTTTGAAACCAACAGAGAATTGCATGGGGCAGGACTTCCGGTTATCAGAAGCAATTTGTCTGTTTTCCACCTTGCCTTCCCTTATGTTTCCCTTGATCCCTAAGTTTTCTCCCAGGTCCATTTATTTACCTTCCTTAAAACAACAACTCTTGGTGCTCATCAGTGGTGGATATGGTTCCCTGCCACCAGGAAGATGGGTTCTAAAATCTTTATCGGCATCGTGGGCAAATCTTAACAGTTGTCTGATGGCCTAAGAAGAGTTATTGTGCAGTCAGTAGGGTCTGCTAGATAGTATATGCTTTAGTTTGGCAGTTTAGTGATATAGTGGTGGCTGGGAACAAACCAGGGCCCTTTTATAGTACACAACTGTACCATATTACAGGTGTACTTCAGTTAATAAAGTTGTTGTATTTCCTTTAACAGAAAATTAAGTAGGACAGGCAGAAATAGCACAGAAAACATAGAGATAGGTATATGCTCCTACACCACAAAAAATAGGAGCTGTTCAACATGTTTCAGCAGATTTTTTTTTACTCAAAATTAACAATATGCACAGGTCAGGTAAGCCTTGCATAAGTAATTTAAAAAAAATTGTGAACCGTCTAGAGGCTACCTGAACAATTCTTCCAAAACACATCAGCCTCTTTCATTATTCATCAGACTCTACTTTTCTTATGATTTCCATTTTGCAGGCCAAACTTATACAGCCATGCTCTTTTTGAAAACATGCTGGAGGTAGGCGATGAAATAGGCTTATCTTCTTTCCCCTTTTCTTTCTGTCTTGTTTTTCATTCATGCTCACTAAGAGTTTCTGGAGGCAGCTGCTGTTTACCTTGCCTGTTGTAGACAGGTACACATACAACTATGACAAGATCAGCTAGAGTAGAATCCCATTCTTTCCCAGCTCATGCTTTATTGTGTTGTCTACTGCAGACATGTTGCTGCAACCTGACATCAGAAATCTGTGTTCCTTTGGCCCTCCTTCACCATTCTTCCAGTGCTGATGCTACTAAAATACTTCTAGCTAGACAGAAGACAAGGAGGAAAGGGTGCAGTGGGCATGTGTGAAAAGACTTTGTAAAACGGAGCCCCATTTCAGAGGTTTTGTTAATTGAAGTATGCATGTCTTCCTGTTTAACTGGCATGACAATATTATATGTAATCTTGGAATTTACAGTTTGGAGAGTGTTTAGAATTCTCAGCAAGAGAGCTTTAGTACTTCATCAAACTGCAGCCATGGCAGTTAAAATGGAATCATAATGCAATAATTGTGTATTATCAAAGAGCCCCAGGAAGAATAAGTCTTCCTGTTAGCAACTTGCTTGTACTATTCTCACATCAGTTAAGATGGTGGAGGGATCATGCCTACACAGTTTAGTTTCCTGTTTTGGTCCTTCTCTGTACAAATCTGGGGATCCATCTTCTAGTTGCCTTACCTGGGAGGTGGTGGTGTGCACCCCAAGTCAGAGTACCCATTATCCAGACACAGAGATTTGAAATGTTGGCCCTGTGATAGTTTGGGTGGAATGTGTTGTTTAAGGGCCTAATACTACCATTTGCTGTGAGAAGATGCTGAAAGTATACAATTAAAGAGCTCTGGTGCTTTCTTCTATTGCAAATTACCTGCTGCATCAATTTACCAGCAATAAAGCATATCCCATAACAGTGTCTGTTTTCAGCATTAAACACAGCCTTGGGAAAGGCCTGGAATTACATCCAGTTCCATTTCAGAACACCATCTACCTGTCCATTCTCTGGACCTGAAACTGAAAAATCAAAAACACGTTTTGCAAGTGGAATCAGAAGTAAAAAATTTGCCTGATTTGGGCAACTCAGTCCACAATCTGAAGGATCTATCAGTTGAAAGATTAGAAGCATGGAAATCTAAATAACTTCTGACAAGGAGGTGAAATTTGAACTTTCAAAATGACTATGGAGAGTTTGCTGGGCTAGCTAAATGTAAGTTGCTGTGAAAGCCCTGCCGTTTCTCTGAATACAGCACAAAAATAAATCTTCCAGAAATGCAGAGTGTGCCTTGACAAGGGGGCTGCTAAGATCTTGATAATGGAACTAATCACACTACTCAGGCTTGAGTGTGACACACTAGCAATGATGGCACTAATAGCTTATTGACAAGGCCTGACTGAATGGCCAGCAAAGCATCATTTAATCGCTGCAGAATAACAATTCAGGCTACAGAACAAAGGTCAATGACTAATCCAGACTCCAGTCCTCCTCACGCTCACATGCCATCCTAAACAAGCCCAAAGCTAAATGCAGTGTGTCTGCTCTATTACACCAACAACAGAAACAAAACCCCTGTTGCATATATTTCCTATAATCAAGAGTTATTAAAGCCAATTACGTCTATTACATTCAACATTTTCAACAGGAAGAATTCCATTATCAAAAGCAAGCTTCCCAGAAACCAGATTCTTAAAGGACCTACTTTGTGTAAGGTCTTTTTTGTCATTGGCATCTGGGGAAACTAAAAGGGAAGGGGAGTGAGGAATTGTTATAAAACATGGTTGTTGCTTTCCCTGTTGGATTGGAAAACCATCATCATTTGACTGCAATGATTGCTTTGTACACTGCCAGCAAATGGCAGCAAGATATAGATTTATCTGAAGATACCCAGGTACATCAATTACGAAAGCTGCAGGTATAGTATGTTCTTGACTATTTCCTTCTGAAAATTCATAACAGAGCTGTCTGACATTGAAACAGACTATCTTAAGAGGTGTTGGACTCTCCTGTACGGGAGTTATTTAAACAGAGGCCATTTCAGCACTATACTGTTATAGTGCTATTATTCCACTTTCAACATCCTGTGGGATTCTGGGGTTTGTAGTTTAATGAGACCAAAGAGTTCTCTGGCTGAGAATTCTAAATGCCCCTCCCTAAACTACAAATCCCAGCATTCCATAGGATGTTGAAAGTGGAATAACAGCACTATAACAGTGTAGGGCAGAAATGGCCCTGGTCTCTAGAGTCCAATAGACCAATGCTCAAATCACTGCACCATACTGGGTTTCATATACTATATAGATATTCTCACTCATCTTTTAAGCAACCTAACTCTAAATTTGGACACGTGAATGAGCTGCAGAATGTCTTTGGATTTAGAAATGGCCCAAAGGTCTGGCCTGTACATGAAGTGTATAAAAGTTTTTTTTTTTAATACTATTGTGCATATGAGCTGTGGAATAAAGGGAAATGAAGAGAAGGAAGTCTGAGGAGAAAGTCAAAGATCAACAAAGTGTGTAGAGTGTAGGGTGGCCATACATATGTCACCAAAAGAAGAGAAAATACATCACCAATAAAGAGGACAAAACAGGACAGATGCTGCAAGGATGTTAATAACAGAGCGTCTCAGAGGTCTCCTATTCATAGAGTTGCTATAAAGTTGAAGCTGACTTGACTGTGATTAGCAACAAAATGATTTAGAGGGAAAAAACACATCTCACCATCCTGGGGAAGCACCCCATGGTGCTTTTTCTGTCCACATGCTAACTGCTGGTGGTGAAATGTAAAGGCCCCTGCAGCTCTCCTTTCTTACTGTACTATACCTTTACAAGGGCCTTATACTAGACAGATCATCAAAGAAATTAGACAGACCTTCAAATAAAGGATTGTTTTCTGATAGCTCTTCCAGTAAAACACTGTCCTCTGTAAAGTAGGATGCAAGACCACTCTATTTGTGTGTGGGAAGGATGGGATTATTATCAGAATTCACTGAAGTAAATCCACAAGGCTTTTTTAGTGTTTGTTAGAAACAAAATAGGAAGCTCTAACAAGTTCCTCCATTCCCACTCCACTCAGCAGGATTCTTTTGCTAACCATCCAGGAGTATTGGGGCTGGCAGCCTGCAAGAAAATCTGATGCCCACAGTCCCATCACAACATCCTTTTTTTCCCCCCATTGCATTCAATCAATTCCATTAATTGTTTCTGTAGTGCTTTCCTGGATTCAGTCATGTCTCATAGCAATCCTATGAAGTAAGTTAAGTTGAGAGAAAAAGAAACAAGATAGTATCACCTCTGTTCACAGATCCTCACTCCCCCCACTCTTTGTGCATCTTTTCTTTGTGGAATTAAGAGTGGATGCATTAATTAATGAATAAAAAATTCTAGTCTCATTCATCTTGAAAGCCTGGGCAACTAATAAATAGAAAAATCTATATAACACTTCTCTTAACAGATTAAAACAGAAAAGTACTGGTAAGTACTCCCCACTCCCCTCAAGTAAGAAATTCAGGGCAACACTACAGGGTTAAGTTTTCTTTGGAAGAGAGACCCCTGGAGAAATGTAATAATGTCTTTGTTATCATTCAACTCTTCACAAATACACAAGCAGAGCAGACTGGATGTAAATATACTGTTTCAAAAGGCAGTGAAGCTGTTCTTGCTTCACATTTTCAAGAGAGTAAATACAACAGTTCTCTCAGGTTTTCCTTTAGTTCCAAACTCACAGGTCTCTTACATCTCCTTCTGTAAGAATGTTCAGCGGTAAGTCTCCATACATTCAGTGAACATGAGATAGGGTGACAAGAGCACTTCACAGTGATGTAGACTTGAGTCAATTGACTTGGACTCAAGTTGGACTCAAGTCACTTCAGTGACTTGACTTGGACATGACTTGGCAGTAAGTGAAATACTGACTTGACTCATCTTGTGACTTGTACATTTTTAGTGACTGACTTGCTTGCCTTGGTTCAGTAACATAACACAGTCATCCAGAAACCTTACAACTTTGAACAATGCTTCAATTTCTTTTTGCCTACTGGTCACATGATGATCTATCTGAAGTCCAAAGCTTGGGCCATTTCTCAGAGCGGAACAGCAAATGTGTTAGGCGACAGGCTTGAGGTGGGGTTGAAGTTTGTTTGGCAGGCTATCCCTGCTGTTTATTGGAGGAGCCTTCTGAAACTTTTCCTAACAGTAGAAGGAAAGACTCAACCCCAGAGTGCAGGGAAAGATCCTTCCTTCTAAAGCATTTGAAGCTTCAGTAATGAGAAATAAGAAGGATCCTATTCCCCACTTCAGAAACTGGATCCCAGACTTGAGACTTCTTGCAAGGACTTGAGACTCAACTTGAGATTTGAAGGTGGAGATGAGATTTGGCTTGGGACTTCAAGTAAAAGACTTAAACACATCTCTGGAACTTTATGAACTATCCTTGCCTACCACTTAGGTGCTCACTGGCCATGTCTGTGTACCAGCAGCACATAGGAAGATGAATTCCTGATCATATGGTGCATTCAGGGTGCATGAATACAGCTAATAGGAACAAGGTTACACATAACCTCATCTCCTAGTCTCACCTCTTGGCAATCTCACGTGCACAAGTCTTGCCCTTTAGGTCACTAGCTTCCTTGTATTGAGCAGCAAGGTCTTAAGGAGCTGCAGTTGTACACTTAGCTTCTCTGCCAGCATCTTTTACTCCCACTGTTGACTTAAGTAATTTGAATGGGGCTTCTTTTCACATTCCTTGATTGTGTAGAAGCTTTTCCAATATTAATGTGGATGTGAGAAGAAGCCTTCTACTCATTTCCCAACTTAACCCAGGGAGTCAACAATGTGGTAGGAGGGACTGGTATCCATAGCCCCATCCCTTCTGTTCATTTTGATGTGTGTATGTATACATGCCTTCAAGTTGCCTGTTGGCTTATGGCAAACCCATGCATTTCATAGAATTTTCTTAGGAAAGGAATTCTCAGAAGTTTGTTTTGCCAGTTCATTCCTCTAAAATATACTAATGTCTAAATGGGGCTATGAAAGAGTTCAGAGTATGAACACCTATTGGAACATATTAGAACAACAGAACAGTAAATATCCTGAAATACTTTAGTCTTTCTTCTCAACAAAAAGTATTTTATATATAGTTACTTCCTGGAAACTCAGAAATCAGATTAACAATTGTTCACTTACAGTTTCTTTGACTGTTTCAGAGTTAATGTTAGATTGCATGAAGTCATCTCTGCCACATGGTAATGATGTAGATTTGGCCCTGGGATCTTGAAGACTATAACAATATAGCAAAAACCATGACAGGTTCTACCAAGTTGATAAAGTTTGGAGTGTGACCCCAGAGACAAACTGCATGTCTTCCTTTCAAGGGCTAGCTTAGTTAAGTGGGGTAAGTCTCACCACTATTTATGAATTTGTCATTGCCACTATGAACAGAATGTCAGTGTGAAACCATTGTAGTCTGCTTTGGTGATGGGATGACCCACAACAATGAAATCACAGATCTTTACAGGAATGGCAAGGGAAGCATGGCATGTTTACTTTTTCTTTCTGTTTTCCCATTTGAATAGTGACAAATTAGGAATCCTGAGATGTTGGACAGCATAGATTGGGTGGTGTTTCTTCTTAGAGGAAGATTACTCATTACATCCCATGAAGTCAGTCTGATTAAGTGTGGATGGAGTAAACAGTTTTGCATTTCCATCTGTTGTGGGCCTGTCATACAGCCTTGCATGCAAGCCTCGGAAATAAAGCCAGACAGGCAAAGGTTTTTTTTTTTTTTTTTAACAATTAAAATGTACTTTTCTCCAAGGCTGACAGACAAGGTGGAAAATAAGTGCCCTTGAGCAAAAATGGAATAATAGCTTTCTTAAGTCTGGAATCTGGGGATGCGTAATGGAAGAGCTGACATAACAGTAATGAGTGATGGTGAATGGTGGCATTGTAATAATTGGCAGCTCGCAATGGCCAAAGCCATTTACCTGAATTATTTATGCAAAAAAACTGACAGGGAATTCATGAGAGCAAATAAGGGGAGTCCAGAGGGTGCCGTTTACATGATGCAATCACACGTCTGATTGACTGGAGGGCCACATCTGCCGACGAATGCTTTAAATGCCCCTGGGATGGGTTGATTTACAAGGAGCACACACCTATTGTCCTATCCTCATCAGTGCTTGATTATTCAGTCATCATCTGGGCCTCACTCATTGCAGAAAGTGATCTTACATTAATAAGAATGATTCAGTGCATTTTATTAAAAAATCAGCAGCATGTACGTGTGAGGGATCCTATTAGGCTAGAAAATTATCCTCTTTTCTTTCTCACAATAGACTTATCCTGAGTGACATTGTCACTCTTCTCTCAAGGGGAACATCATCCACATTTTCATCAGCTGCAAAAGAGTGAGGCTCCTAAATAGGAATCTAATTTTACCCTCCAACATACAGGCTATAATAGGGATCGGAAATAGCATCAAATGCAAAGCTTACAGGACTAGCAATTTTATTCGAAGAGCTTCAAATAATGAAGGAAGCAAAGTACTCACAGCTATATCGCTTATGGTTGGCTGATTGCAGTGCCATCCAGGGCTGCTCAGAAGAAACATCCATGGTTTTTGTTCATGGATATGGGTGGTCGTTTTTTCAATTTGATTGACAAAGCATTGCTTCCAAGTTGCCCCACAGAATGATAGAATATAGAGGGAAAATAAATCAGTAGACTCAAAGAAAAAAACATTTCTGAATAAAGAAAGCATTAAATTGGCTTTAATAACTAACTTTTCAAGAGTTCAGAGGATGACAATGGTAAACTCTGCTACGGCATTTGGATATGTGGCACGAAATACTTCTTTTAACTATCATTTTGTTTCCTGGTTTTCTTATTTTCCTCTGTATTTTGCTCAGCTACCCTTGTTTACACATCTCCTCCCTGTGTGGTAGTAAATGATTCAACAAATCAGTGCTACTCAAGGTGGTGGTCCATGGACAGGTGATGGTACGTCAACCATCTGTTGCCAGTCTATAATGATTTACCAAGAAAGAAAGAACTGCTGTAGCAAGTGGCACATATATGGTAGTGGGCCCTGGTATATTGGGGTGATGGGAGGGATGCCAATCCACCACAGCATATACTTGAGAAGTTCTTCAATAATTCATTTTGACTATTGACTATGACTAAGGGCCTTTCCACACCACACTGTTGTAGTGCTATTATTCCACTTTTGACATCCTGTGGAATTTTAGGCTTTCTAGTTTACTGGGGCCAAAGAGCTATCTGGTTGAGAATTCCAAATGCCGCTCCCTAAACTGCAAATGCCAGGATTCCACAGGATGTTGAAAATGGAATAATAGCACTATAACTGTGCAGTGTGGAAAGGCCCTATGTGTTTCTGTTTCCGAGCCTTAAAATAGCAGGAATAAAAGACACACATCTTTGCTGACACTCAATTGCTTTTGTAGGTAGCGCACAGTGAAACAAAAAGTGATTAGTTTCAAATAATGAGTTATTTCTAATTAACGCCTTTTTAAAATAACTAAGCCACTAAAAAGTTAAGTTATGATTGTAACAGAACCAATATAACTTAAGCCTTTTGCTGTCTAAACATAACAGTTCAATTACTGTTTTTTCAATTACAGGGGATTTGCAACTTCCTGACTCAGGTTTGTTATGTATCACAGACTACTGTCTTTTGGCATTCTGCTTTTAAATAAAAAGTAATTGCTTTACTTAAACTGAATAAGAAGAAAGTATAGTGTTACTTTTTAAATATAGCTATAAGGGTAACCAACAACCATTGAGACCTTGGGTTGTAACAATGGGTAAATATTTTTAAGAAGTAATTTTCTAATCTCTGGTGAAAACCACTGGGGAAGTAGACCAAGACACACTGGATATTGAGCCACTGCATCTCTGCAAGACTAAGAATTTTAATAGCCAGGAGAGATTCTGGGAAAATGCAGTGGTTGGAGGGAAAACATATTGACTTCACTGAATATCTTTTGAGTAGCTAAGTCAGGAGTTAGGAACTTGCAGCCTTTTTGATGTTGTTGAACTATGCCTCCCATCATCAGTGATCATTTCCCATTCTGAAGGGAGTCAACAACATTCAACAACATCTGTGGAGCCAAAGAATTGCCCATCCTTGAGCTAGGTGTACTCTTGGATCGGGGCCTTTAATAATTTTTATATATACTTCAATGTGATCTTAACATTTTTAAAAAAAGCATGTATCCTCAAAATGCAGAAGTATTCTTGGCTTACAATAAACATACAAGTTAATTTAATGGATTCTTTTTGTTTACTTTTGGATGGGAATTTGTGGGGACAGTTAATTTTTCCCATAAGACTGATACTAGAAGTTTTTTTTTTTTTTTGCTTTATTTTTGCTTTTCTTTGCTGTGCTTTGTTTCTTTTCTGGTACTAGTTTCATACGATACAGAGGATTTACTTTTCCACTGCTGACTCTGGAAAGGGCTTTCTACAGCAGCATATTGATTTTTGTTCTCCTGGAATAATTTTTTTCGCCTGAATCCAAATGGCCTTCTCAAACATGGTTCATAGAATTGACTGCCAAAAAGAAGTGTGAAGGGATCCAATTAACTTTTTTTTCTTTTAGAAAAAGATTTTCTGGGCATCTGGAAGCTAAGGTGAGGATCTTTCATCACCCATTAAAGTTTTACACACTCATAAGGAAATAAGTACTTTGAATATGCTGACACGCTTGAATCAGAGAAGTCTTGTCTTAGCAACCAGCCTTAACTGTTAACATGGTCTCCCTTGGCTTATAAACCAGCTTTTCTTAGGCTAGTGCCCCTCAGAGGTGTTCAACTACAACTCCCATCATCTGGACATCAAGTAAATAGCTACAAAAAATTAAGAGTGTTTGGTTTCTTAGCAATGGTAGTGGAAATATAAACACTTCTAGATACTATAAATATGGATCTAACTTTGTGAAAATATGTCTTTTAATCAATGAAAAATCTAGAATTTATCATATTGAATGGAGCCACACAGATTTGAAGCAAAATATTGCAAAACTCATCATGACTTTTAATATCTGTGCCTGCTGAAGAAACCTGTGAGCTTCAAAAGCCTGCGTAATGCATTTGTGGCATTTCGGTTGGCCTGACAGATACCACTGAAATGTGTTTTTTCTGGATTTTTCTACTTTTTTGTGTGTGTGTGGAGAAAGAGAGCCAGTGTGGCATAGTAGTTTGAGTGGTGGACACAGGGAGCCCAGGGTTCAAATCTCCACTTGGCAATGGAAACCCATCTACTTGGTGATCTTGGGGAAGTCACACTATCTCAGCCTCAGAGGCCAACACCAACTCCCTTTGAACAAATTATGTCAAGAAAACCCCATGAAAGGTTCGCCCTCGGGTTGCCCCAAGTCAGAAATTTTTTACAAGCACACACCAACAACACATTTTGCTGCATGGCTAACACAGCTATCCAGGATATATAGCTTATGGATATGAAATTCTTTCAGACAGCTTGATATAGCATGTTTGTTTCTCTTGTTCCAAAGGGAAGGACTTAAATCAGTGTGTTCAAATTCCAAGGAAAGAAATTTGAACTAAACTTTAAGGAGAACATCTTGATACTACAAACTGCTCAATAGTCTCTCTCAGAAACTATTAAACTTGCTTTCTTCCCAAGTTTTCTAGTATAGATTGGAAGTCAGCTGTTGGAGTGCTGTAGTAATGGATTTCCTGCTTTGGCATAGGATTGATCTTTGAGATAACCCTTCTCCTTTTTTAATTGGGTTTTTTTTGGGGGGGGGTGTCAAAGAAGAACCACTTCCAAGAAGTATGGAGTGGTGTTTTCACACTGAGGTGACAAAGCTTCTAACCCTAGCTCACAGTCTTGTAGACAATAAACACCTCCTTTTGTGGACAAATAAGATTAAGATCTCACAACAGTGAATCTGGTTCTTCATGACATCATTTGCCTTACAGAGTAGATGAAGAGCAGCTCTATGAGAGAAAACAAGTTGTTGAAATATATAGATGATTATAAGCCAATCATTGGAGATTATTATATGTTTAAGGCTGGGGGAGCTCTCTGTCCCAGTAAAATGCCAACCTCTTTCCAAGTTCAGAAGTTTCTTCACATTTTGGAGAGCACATACTGTGGCACTTGAAATCTGGACTTAGATGTCTGCTCAGATAGGAGACTCAGGGCTCTTTCACAGCACACAATTACAACCTTCTATTCTACATTAACTGTCATGGCAACATTCTATGGAATCCTGGCATTTGTAGTTTGGGGAACAATTAGAGCTCTTTGTCTATATGCAAATCCCAGGATTCCACAGGATGTTGCCATGGCATTTAATCATAGTGTTACAATAAAATAATGTGAAGACTTGACCAATTAAGGACTTGACCAAACAGTATTATATATTCAGAGCTTGGAAGCAACTAGTTACAAATAATTAGTTACTTATAATTAATCCCTTTCCCAGCAACAGGTAAAACCAAGTTACGTAACGGTTGTAACATAAAGAAAGATAGGCCCTTTTGACACGCAGAGGAAGCCACGCCCGAAAACACGCCAAAACAGAGCTTACCTGGAGCTGTCGCAACGTGGAGCAGCGTGAGTTCACTGCTTCACACGCAGCGGCGGCCTGTGGAGTCCTGCAGCGTCCAAAATGGCAGCTTCCGGCTGGCGGAGGCTCTCCGCCAACCGGAGAAGCTTGCCAGGCGGAAGCCCACCCCCCGGCTGGTTTGCAGGGGCGCACTTGCGTGCGCCTGCAAATCCACACCGGGTGCTGCAACGGGGCTGCACGCCCCGTGCTTTTTAAAAACCACTTGAAAAGTGGTTTTCAAAAGCATGTGGCGCTGCCACTTCTGGTCACCCCTGCGCAGATTGGGGTGTGGGACTACACAAAAGTAGTCTGCCCCAATCCACGTTACGGTGTAGACGACCTCCGTCAGAGGTCGCTCTACACCATTTTTTTAACCCTGTGTGAAAAGGGCCATAGTTTCACTCTTTTTGTAACTGTAACTTTTTGATTTTTTTTCCCCCTTTACTTTTGCCAAGCAAGCTCCATTGACTTAAGCAGAGTTTCTTTCCAGTAAACTGTTAGTAGGACTGGAGCCATAACCCCCGTCCAGACAGATGTAACAGAGCTATGTTTTCTTGCAAAATTTACACAGACCTACATCTACAAGGTTGTCATGTTGCAAACATTGTTACCTGAAGAATTATTTTTAAAAAATATTTCACAGTTATAGACATCTGAATGTACAGTTTTGGGAGGTATTTTTATAGCTGAAAAAATAGCTGGGGCAGAAATTGTCCTAACAAATCTATTGCATTTATGCTGATTACATTTTTTTTTCCCAAACAAGGGGAGCTGACAGCTGTTTAAAATAAATGCTCCTCCTTATGTGAACATGTGTTTTCTCATTCTGAGTGATGGGCTACTGTGGAATAATAGGATCCAAAATTCACAAGCAGTCATACCATTTTCGCACCAACTACAAAGCATAAAATATATTATATAAGCTTTTGAAGTGTCACTGGTTCCTTCATCAGGCAAAGCTGTTAAACACCATACAGGAGGAAAATGGCGATGATGCTAGATTGACAGGCCTACATTCTGTCTGAGATGTCAATTAAGATGGTATTGAAGGATTTCAAGGCAAGCAGAGGTCATGCTCCTTGTTGGTCATATTTTTTGTGGAATAATAGGATTGCCAGACGGATCTGGGATTAGGGCTCCTGTAACTTTAATCCTTAACAGATTTTGGAATAGGATGAGGTACTGTAAAGCTTTATCAAGTGGGCTGAAGTTTGTCTGTCCTCCCTTGCCTTCCAAATCCTAACTTTCAGCTGCAGTTATCCCTTCTGGGCACTGGAGGAGTGCCCAGATCTCTTCTTGTTGAAGGATGTTGCTCTGTGTTCCCTCCAGCACCTTCATAAGCAAGAGAATAGTTGGGTTGGAAAAGAATGGTTTCAGCTGAAAGTTGGATGCAGCTGAAAGCTGGGATTTGGAAGGTGAGAGGGGACAAGTATGTTAATCTAACCTGACAGAGCTAAAAAAAGTAAAGGATACTTTAAAAAATGGTAGCTCTAATGGTAACTACAGGTAACTACATTGTGGTGTAGTGGTTTGAGTATTGGATTATAAATAACACTGGAGATCAGGGTTTAATTCTCCATGGGAACCCACTGGGTGACCTTGGGCACATTACACCCTCTCAGCCCCAGAAAACCCTGTGATAGGTTCACCTTCAGGTAGCCATAAGTCAGAAATGATTTGAAGGCACACAACAATGATAGAATCATAGAATCATAGAAATGTAGAGTTGGAAGAGACCACACAGGCCATCCAGTCCAACCCCCTGCCATGCAGGAACACCCTCAAATCAATCCCGACAGATGGCCATCAAGCCTCTGCTTAAAAACCTCCAAGGAAGGAGACTCCACTACACTCCGAGGCAGCAGATTCCATTGCCGGACAGCCCTGACTGTCAGGAAGTTCTTCCTGAGGTTCAAGTGGAATCTCCTTTCCTGTAGCTTGAATCCATTGCTCCTTGTTCTGGTCTCTGGAGCAGCAGAAAACAAGCCCCCTCCTTCCTCTAGCTAATTGCTTTTTCAGGGAGGACTTTGAATTGCAATGGATTTTTTAAAGTAATGTTCCAAAGTCTTTTTCTAACTTTCATTACCCACTGTAGGAGGGAAATATTAGTGACATCAAGTGAAAGTAAGCTAAAAAACTGTAAAATGTGGTGAACTACAGTAGGATCAATTTATAGAAACAGAAAATGCACTCCTGGTTTAAACTCTCTTTTTCCCTAGGCATAAATCCAAATTTCTGGATATCTGTGTATCCTCTGACATATTGCAATTTTGTTCACTTTCCAGTACCAACATTGTGAATGGATTTGTATGTTTTATTTGCTTCAAAGGTGTGTCTGTTTGTTCCATAGTCATCATTTTTGTTCCCCATCTGCTTTTACTAAAATTCCCTCCCCTCCAACTTTACTGGAGAAGGGGAAAGACGTTTTGGTTAGGGAGACCATGTTTGAGCTTACCGTGTGATTTAAATGATGTTTTTGGCAGGTGGGAGCTTGGAAAACTGGGTTTGCTTTGTTTAATCTCTCATTTGTCTGGCAGCTTCACCAAGGAAAGCTTGCAGGAAAAGACTTTGTAAAGGGAGCTCTGTATTTTCATGACTCAGGCCCAGAAGAGATCAGTGTGTGCCCTGGCTGAGGACTAGAAAAACAACAGCAGGGTGAAGGATAAAAACAGGCTCCTCATGCTACCAAAAGATTGATATCAAGCCACTAATTTAGAGCTGGGAAAAGTTACTTTTTGGATTGTAAATCCCAGAATTCCCCAGCAAGCATCAACTGAGAGATTTCAGGAGATCTAATCTGAAAAAAAAAACCTTTTTCCAATCTGAATCTACTTTGCACAGCAGAGATTGGCTCTGAAAAGAGACAGTGCAAGAGGAACAAAAATGGAAAAAGTCCCTTTTAAAGGCAAGTATCTACCATATCTCTGGCTTCAATTTATTGCAATGAGAAGATCTGTATCACTGCCATGCTCAGTTGAAGCAAACCTGATAGAGCAGTAGATAGGATTGCCAGCACAGGATCATCTCAGCCCCTGAGATTTTGAGGCCAAAACTTGAGTCTTAGGGATGGCCTCTCATGAAGCCATGTGTGCAGAACCTGCTGATGTCATTCAGTGTTAGGCATGAAGAGGCTACCCCATAGGCCATTTCCGCACTAGACTGTTATAGCGTATTATTCCACTTTCAACATCCTATGGACCTGGGGTTTGCAGTTTTGGGAGGGGCCGGCCAGCCCCTCCTGAAACTGCAAACCCCAAGATTCCATAGGATGTTGAAAGTGGAATAATAGCGCTATAACAGTCTAGTGCAGAAATGGCCATAGTTGTTCACGGCTTATCCTTTACACACACACAATCTATTTTCTTGGTGAGGAGTCAAATGTCTGTTTGCAAATGGCAAGCCTTAATTTAAGCCAGTTGTTTGCTAAATGAAGGAAACTGCACTGCCACGTAAGAAGCCTCTTTGTCTGACCAGAGGCTTGCATACAGCATGATTTCTCATCATTTGAATTTGAGCCCCCACCTGTAACCTGGACATAATGTACCAAAACTAGGGACTTCAGGTGGCTCTCTCAGATCTGGCAATCCTAGAAGAGTCTAATGAACAGCAGGTATATGTAGCCACTGTTATTGCCAAATGTGTTTACAGTAGCTGTATTTCTAATGCATTTAAGGTCCTATTTGCAAAGCTTTTTCCAATAAAATTTATTTTTTTAATTCCAGTTGTAGATTTTATTTAATGAGACACTTTTATTGCATGGTTTCAGACTGATCATACATTATGACCCACATTTATTTGTTAGAATAACAAATCTCTCTTATTATGGTTGCTTCTGCTTAGTTTATATTTTAAAGGTAACTACTTTGTTCTGGGAATAAGGTGCCTACTTATTCCCAGAAGAAATATATCCATATATCCAGTGTGAACAATTTTAGAGACATCTTGCTTTCCTTTAACATTTGCAATTGAAAGCATATTATTTTAAGCATTGTGTTTTTATTCATGTAGAACATAAATCTAGAAAATGTTTTACTTAAAACAGATTAATATAAAGGATTTTGATCAGAGACAAAAGAGTCCAAACATGTCATCACCCAAAGCTTTTAGCCATTCCCTTTATGCCGTGTATTACATAAACCCTCTTTAATGGGGCCTAACATTCTTTAGCTTCTGTCAGTGGTTTTATGTTGTGCCTACAATGTCTGTCCCTTCCTTCTGCCCCCTTTTTTTAATGTCCCAGACAACTGCGGCAAACTGTTAAGCCTGGCTTTCATCAGTCCTTTATGTATGTGCGTGGCTGCGAATATTTCCTTTCATGGTGAATTCCGCATTTCCTTGTTGACTTGTGTCTCTTTAGGAGCTATAAATCAGCACAGTCGGCACTATGCCTCGGTGCAGACACTGTCGAAAAGAGAGAGAGAGGGTCATCCACTGAAAACAAATGCAGAGTGACTCTTCTTTCCCAGCGAGACTAATCCACATGAATCCCAACCAAGGTTTCACACCCTGCAGAACATCAAAGCTTCCTGAAGGGAAGATGTCACTTGGGGGATTAAGAGCAAGCACATGCTGCCTTTGATTTTACCCCAAAGTCACTACCTAGAGAAGCTGGCTTTAACACCTGTGTTAGAATGAAAATTAGATTGGGAACCCAGAGGAGCTGCTTAGCTGTCTACTTTGAAAATGTTTTTTTCTCTTGGTGGTGTCTTGTAACAGAAGCAACCGGGAGTACTAAATTAGTTCCTGGGAATGGTATGCTTTATGGGACAAAATTACAAAGAATCAATAAAGTCAGCATGGGGCTCTCACTGCATCCCATCCAATCAGTTGATTGAACCTGGTAGTGTAAAGGTTATTGGTGAGAAGTGATTGAAGTGCCTTGAATAAATGAGCAGATGAAAGCGTGGTTAGGAGGATGTGACATAAAATATTCTGAGAAATTAATAACCAATCAAGTCATGGAGGGGTGAAAAAGAAACTCTTTGATCTAGATGCATGCCTGTGTTTTCCTGTGCTTTCCATTTTAAGTAGGAGCAGGGAAATCTGACAGTTTTCTTGCTCCCGCATTTAACTTTTTTAAAACATCAGATTCATTCTGCCTCTAAAGATACATGCAAATTTGAGTGAATTCTTCAAAAACAATGTGGAACAAATATTTCACTTCCATTGGTCAAATGCACTAAAAAGCTATTCCCAGCATGAAGAGGATCATGCAGTGTCTGCCTACCATGTCACTGTTAAAGATGAGGAGTTTCACAGCAAAAAAAAAAAAAGAAAAAGAAAAAAAAGTGGGAGCATTAATTGTATGCACCAAACATGGTAGAATAAACAAAACTTCAAACAACAGATTTTAAGAGTTAAGCACTCAGAGCTCTAATCCCAAAGATAGTTTCTTGCATGCTTGATTACAAAACAAACAAAAATCTCATTTTTTCCTCATCCTGAATATGAAAAAAATTTGTGACTTTTGATGGATTCTTATCAGAAAGAGGTTAAAATGAAATTCTCACTCATCCATATTTATAAAGCCCCTGGACATTTCCTCAGTGCCCAATCAAACAGGTCAAATGTGACAGGACATTATAGTATTTGTTACTGCAGTTTTCTAAAAAAACACAAAATTAAAAAAACAACACACCATTTATGTGGATCCAGACTATTATCTGGCAATTCCTGGTGTCAGCAACAACTTTTTATTCCCACCCTTGTGTAGGTTTCTTTTTAACTCAAAGACATATTGGATAAAAAAATCGCCTTCTCTTCTCTTCCGTTCTTCTGTTTAAAAATTGTTAGAGGTATATTGTTAGAATGCATCAGTGAAATACCACTTTTTCACTATAACACTGTAACTTGAAGAATTAAAAACAACAACAGTTCAAACCACAGGACCAGTTGAGAAAGGCCATTTCTGCACTAGACTGTTATAGTGCTATTACTCCACTTTCAACATCCTATGGAATCCTGGGGGTTTGCAGTTTAGGGAGGGGCCATTGGAACCCCTTCCCAAACTGCAAACCCCAGGACTCTGTAGGATGTGAGTTGTAAAACTTTATTTGTATAGCCAAGGCCATCACAAAGTATTTCAGATAAAAACAGCATTAAAACAATACAAAAAGTGTTGTACTTTATGGTCACATCCATTATCTCTAGTATCCATTTATCCTTACTAATAAGTTCCCTTCTCAAAATTGATGCTTTAAAAGCAAAACAAGCAACTTTATTGGAAATGTGTGGAACTGAATCCCCCATAAGAAATTTAATTAGAAATGAGTTAGTCTTATTGGGTGTAAGGTCAAGTTCTTTAAACAAGACCGTTCTTAAGTCTGTGTAAATTGGGCACACCAATAGATAATGTACTAGATCTTCAACTGTGTTGCTCCCACATGGGCTGACTCTGTCCTCCCTAGGGATATGATGGTACTTTCCATGAACTACTGCTAAGTCCATTGAGTTACAATGGAGAGCTGTGAGAGCACATCTCCACTTAAAATTTGTTATACTATTTAAATTTTGAGGATGAGGCATTTGTATAGATAATTTGGCATACAAGGGAGCACACTTTGACAGACTTATGGAAGCATGATCAGCTTGGAAGTCCTTGGACTGCAGCAATTTGCTTTTACCTGAGCCTACGGAGGCTGGGGGAGATTTCACACACATAACCTGTTGAGTTAACTGAGTGCAAACAACTTTTACACTTTGATCTCAGGACATTTCTGCACTGCACTGTTATAGTGTTATTATTCCACATTCAACATCGTGTGGCATTCTGAGGTCTATAGATTACTGTGGCCAAAGAGCTCCCTGGCTGAGAATTCTAAATGCTCCTCCCTAACTTGCAAACTCCAGGATTCCATAGGATGTTGAAAGTGGAATAATAGCACTATAACAGTCTAGTGTGGAAATGGCCTAAGCTATGCCCTTTGGAAACGCGCAAGTGCAGATCCAAGAAATTTCTACAAAGAGCTCCTAGTCCTCAAAGGGGGGCAGCAGTGGCTGGCAAAATCCAAGCAGTAGCTATACTGGAAGAACTCATATTTTAGACCATTCTGGAAGAGCCCTATGGGCTCTTCCAAACAGACAGTTCCTAGCACAGTCATAAGACATCAGACAGTTTTTTAGTCTTTTCTTTCCTTAACATATTTTTTTTTCCTGGTAACAGTATCAGGTGGGAAAACATGAGAAGGCTACAAACTGGTGTGGCCATTGCCTCCAAGGAACTTCTGGGAATGGGAAAGTGAAATTGCGTAACAAGAGTCTTTGTCTGGAATCATCTTATGTCACCAGCTCATTGTTACTGACTCACTGTGGTTTGGATACAGTTTTAGTCAGTCGTTTTATAGCTCCCTAGTTTCAACAGGCCTATTCTGAGAGTGGCTAAATCAGGATCCAGCTCCATCACTTTATTTCCTACAATGAAAAAATGAAACTAAAACATTAAATAAATCCAAACGAGTGAGAGTGATAGATCTATTCCTCTGCAGAAATGTATGGCTTATTATAGCTGACTGAATGTTTAGGCTTCATATCCAAGAACTGGGAAACAGCAGCTCCTCTGTACTCTGCATGGCATGCTATCATTCCGTGAACTGTTTTCTATTTTGTGGAGTCAGAATTCAAGCAGGCGAACCAGCTTAAAGGGGTTCATATGGGAAAAAAGACAGTGAGGATCCTAAGCCTATGATCTAAGTTGTGTTTGGAATTAATTCAAGAAGGATATTGACAAGCTGGAGTGTGCCTAGAGGAGGGCGACCAAAATGGTGAAGGGTCTGGAAGCCATCCCTATGAGGAACAGTTTAGGGAGCTGGGTATGTTTAGTCTGCACAAGAGAAAGTTAAGAGGGGACATGATTGCCATGTTTAAATATTTCAAGGGATGTCATGTCGAGGAGGGAGTGGACTTGTTTTCTGCTGCTCCAAAAACTAGGACAAGGACCAATAGATTCAAGCAGCAGGAAAGGAGATTCCACCTGAACCTCAGGAAGAGCTTCCTGATGATCAGAGCTGTCTGGCAGTGGAATATGCTGCCTCGGAGTGTGGTAGAGTCTCCTTCTTTGGAGGTTTTTAAGCAGAGGCTGGATGGCCATCTGTTGGGAATGCTTTATGGGTGTTCTTGCATGGCAGAGGGTTGGACTCAATGGCCCCTGTGTCTCTTCCGAGTCTATGATTCTATGATTTATTGGAGGAAGGGAATTAGATAATTTTAGGCAATTTCTCCACAACAGAGCTAAGCTGCTTTTGGGACAAGTTGGCAGCAGTCAGCAGGTTGTGCTTCTTCATGGCTTCGTCTCTGGCCCATTGCTATCCCATCCCCAAGCATCATGCTGGTGCAATTTTTGCAAAATGGAAAAAATCCATTTTGCACCTGTGATCATGCAGCACATGTGGAAGCCATGAAAGCTTATTGGCGACACTTCCTTTTGTAGCGCGGCATTGGAAAATGTCCAGCTGCACCCTAAGCCCGTGTCTGCTTTCAAATATTTGTACAATTGGGTAAGATCTGGTGTGCTGGGGAATCAGCATCACAGTTAGCCCATCAGTTTGTTAGTAATTCCAATACTGATCATCATCAATATGTGACACTGTTATGTCAATGCTGTCTAGAAGCGCAAGGTGGATGATTTGATATGTTAATGTTACAGAGTGGCTAGTGCAGACCAATGTTTGTACAACCATGTAATGTATGTTATTTATGTACTGTGTGGTTATATGTTATGATATTTATGTTCGTTTCTATTTTTTCAGTCTTCTCTCCTTCCAATTCCCCCCTTCCTTCTACTGCTTTGATGAATAAAAATATATAAAAAAAGAAAATGTCCAGCTGCAGAAGGAAGGAAGATGTGGCGCCATTGCACTCCCTTTCATATGGACTGAGCAGGTGCAGAGGGCAACACTGCCGACGTGCTCCCTTCCGGACCTGGACTGCAGTGCAACAGTACGGAAGAGCGTTGTCATCTGGAAATGTTCTTATTCTCTGGATCTGGGGTGGGTGAAGGAACTGAGAAGGCTTCTTTACCTTTAACGGCTATGTAGGAGTAGGAATTTTAGTAGGTGTTGCTTGCAATCAGCTAACAAGCAAAATCTACTGCGTAGAAGAATTCAGCAGCTTTTGTTTGTTGTATGACAAGCAATACCTGCTAAAATTCTCTCTCCTACACAACCATTATAGGCACAGAAGGCTTCTCTAATTCTTTCTCCCGCAATCCTTTATTTAGTTATGCCAACCAATAGAATATTGGACATAATCTAAACATATGTTGAACTATTATCTTCAGTTCAACTGGTTTCTTAAAAATTCTAATCAGAACTACCTGACAAATTCAGAAATGTACTAAGAAGTCAGAACTAATGTTCACATCTTGTCTTATATATTGCTGTATAATATTGTACCATTATAGATTAGGACATGACTGTTCAAATACTACAATATTTCACTGAACAGCTCTCTGACTCTGTTCTATTATGACAGATCACTCAGAAGTTAATTCATATCCAATTCAGCCCATTTAAAAAACCCCACTGATCAAAATGGTACTGAATTTTACCCATTGGATGACAATATAAGTTTTTTGGAGGCTAGTGCCCAGTTTCTCAAGCAAAGAATGTACCATATTCTGCCAAAACTAATATTATGAATATTTCTTCAGATAGGTTTCCACAGTTAGTACTGAGGAAGTGTTTACAGTTTAAATTAAACTTTGACCTTCCATCTTCAGTATCCTGCCAATACAAATCTTTCCACAGGAAACAGGAATCCATGTTACACAGGAAAACTGCAGCTCCTCCTTCTCTGATCTGTCCATTGACATATATGGTATGGTAGCTTTATACATAATCAAAGAGCATCCACATGGCGTATTCTGTGACTTATTTACTGCATTGTTATTGCTGATGAAAGCAACAACTAAATAGCCTTCATGAGCTTGCTAAAGGATTTGCAGGAAAAAGAAACCAATGAATATAAACAGCAGTGCAAAATCTATTTCAGTAGTGTTGTCATTTGGATGCACAAATTAACTGCATAGCACATGGGGCACAGTATGACTGTTTGAAGTATTTTATTTCAAGGGGATCCATTTGAAGTTTTCTTCTTTTAACAAATAATAATAATGGCATGATCCTGGCAAGGTTAAGCATATTTAAGGGTCTTCTCCAATTGTGTCCTCTATATGTTTGGTGTACATTCTCTTGTAAAATTCATGTGAAAAACTGCATGCTCAGTAGGTTAGTGAAAAAAGACAGGAAAATTAACATTTCAGGTCTTTGGTAGTTGCAACAAATCTTGCTTAAACAGTTTGCCTGACTCAAGCAGACATTCAGTTACACTGAGGCATACATTCTGATAAATCCACAGTTTCTTCCATTTTTGAGGAAATGGTGAAAAATGAGCTGAAGATGAACAACACCAAATAAATTCAGATGAACAAACAGCTCACTGCAAATATTTAGATCCTCAAAACTCACATAACGGCAAGGTGATATTCCAGGGAATATTCCCCCAGCTCCTCAAATGAAATGCATTTAACATCATATATTCACAGCCTTATCAGTGGTTCCCCCATCTTTTGTATAGTATATAGTGGAAAATGGACCATGTTAAAAAGAAACAATGCAGCATCATTGCTGTTAAATGACTTGCCATAAGACTGTCTTCAGGAAAGGACACTTCTACTATCTTTAGGAAAGGACACTTCTACTTATGGTGCCCCCATGTTGAACTTCACTTGAAACAATCTCTTCAAAAATGCTGTTATACTCAGCAGGTTCATTTCCTGAGCAAATGACAGTAAGACTGTGGTATGGAAAATACAAATAAAAAATGCTTCAACCATTCTTTATATTAATATAAATGTGCCTTTCTCTACAAATGCCTGCCCAAGGACTGTCTGTGACCTAGCAGTGGGGTCAAAACACTGAGGGGAAATGCAGGAGAGGGCCTTCTCAACGGTAGCATCCTTTATGTGGAATGCTCTCTCCTGGCATTGATAATGGCATCATTCTGGCATCAAGTTAAAACATTATTATTATTATTATTATTATTATTATTATTATTATTATTATTATTACTACTACTACTACTATTATTAAAAATCTCATTAATTTATTCCAGATTGCACATACACATAGTTTTCACCTGATTTAATCTTTTAAAAACTGTTTTAAACTGTAAAATTGTTTTAATGTGCTTTTAGTCTGTGTAGACTATTTACAAACTGCTTAGATTAATTTTACTTTTGTGCTGCCCAGAGAGCAGCTCCCCATGAATGGGAATTGATCACAGGTACAGTGAGGAGTGAACATATCATACCTATATTAAAATCACTTCACTGGCTACCAATTAGTTTCCAGGCAAAATACAAAGTGTGGGTTATTACCTTTAAAGGCCTACTAGGTTTGGGTCCAAGTTACCGACAGGATCGCCTCCTCCCATAAAATCTCCCCCATATACTGAAGTCCTCTGGAGGCCATTTACTTAAACCAGCCAGGACTAGACTGGCAATGGTCACTCAGAGGACCTCTGCATTGGCTACCTCTAGACTGTGAAATGACCTACTGGAAGAGATTTGACAATAAAATATGCTATCCAAATTCAAAAAAGTGCTAAAGACCTATCTGTTCCAGCGGGCCTACTCTGTCTATTTTTAATTATACCTTTAATTGTACTTGTACTTCTAATTATATTTTAATTATGAGATATTTATACTTTAAATGGTTTTGTGTTTTCAGTGTATTTTAACTATAATTTGTTTTTAATTTTATCTATATTGTACTCCGTGCCTTGGGGAGAGGAGGGTAATAATAATAACAATAATAGGAGCCAGTGAGAAGGCAGTCTTGCATGTTTTTACCAGATGGGCCTGGGACAGTTACAGAATCATGAAAAAGTCCTCTCCCAAGTATCTCAATACTTGGGCTGGCTCATATTGGGAGATATGGTCTTCCAGATAGGCTGAACCGAAATCATGTAGAGGTTTTTTTTAGGTCATAACAAGCACTTTAAATTGTGCTGGAAATAAACATAGCCACTGAAACTGTTTCAACAAGGCGTTAACATGCTTCATTTAACTAGCCTGGGTCTGCAATCTGACTGGAGCACTTTGGGTATTTCAGAGCTTTCTTTTATTAACAAGTCAAAATGTCTTAAGACACTGAGACCAGCAGTTGCTTGCATTTGTTTGGTTCATCCACCTGTTTTGTATCTCTCCCTCTCCTCCAACAAGCTTACATACTTGTTAAGTTTCTGCAAAGAATACAAAATGGAAGCAGTGGGCTCTGCTTTCTGGAGAGCGCTTGAAGCTGACAGTGTCCTTCAGAAGCTCCGGTATTAAGGATGGAGCACAACAACTGGAATCCTGATAAGTCATGTGCCAGCTGAACATTCTTCAGAGGATTTGAAAAGGTATTAAACTTCTGTGTAACTGCTAACATGACTCTGCTAATAAGAGGTCTGATGACAATACAGGATATTTGCTTTCTCTAGAGACTCCTTGAGAAATATCTGCCTTCACAATCTGCCTACTTAAAACATTTTTCCAGTCCTTTTTTTTGTTTGTTAAGAACTCCCCCACCAGCTAATTTCTTCTCTCAGCTCCATAGAAACAAGATGCACATTTTCCCCCTTTGGTTCCTTGCTCCTCTCTAAGATTAATGTCGGACATATCTTTCTTTGCCAGCTTTGTAAGATGAAGGGAAGTATGCCTATTTCTCTGAGCATTTTTGTCTTCAAAACACAGTGTAAAGGAAAAGCTTAAAAAGTAAGAAATTAATAGAACCCATTGCTGTTATAGCCATGGTCCCATACTCCCTTGAGCTGATTGGGGAAGGAACAGAAAACCAAAAGAAGATCCAGCAGGATGCCAGTTCCTCTTTTGCTTTCCTTCCTTCTCCCTTTCCAGCTGCTCTTGGTTTTAGAAAATCGATCCAGAGACCAAAGTTCAACATAGGTCTGATAATCCAAAATCTAAGTAAAACACACAATGCTGGTTCTACCGTATGACTGAGTGTAGTGCTTACCTGAAGCAGCAGATTTTGTTAATTATTTTATATATCATGACTGTATTTTCACTACCAGAGAGAGGACTCATGGGATTTTCTGCCTCAGGTGCCAAAATAACTTGACTAGCACAGGTTTTTTTGAAACTTGACTGATAGGTCAGAGTGCCATTTTCTGCTCTGCCTCAGTCAGCAAACATCTTGGGTTGGCCTTGAGCAAGAACCAGTGATTCTAAAGTTGGATATCTGCACAACACACTTATAGCACTTTCATATTACTTTAACTACCATCTTCAGATTTATAATTTTATGATGTACTTAGTCTTTTCTGGCTATATTGCTCTAGAGCCATAGTTCAGCACATCGCAGCTGGGTAGTGTCATCTGGCGAAGAATTCTAAGTATCTCACAGAACTACAAATCCCAAGATTCCACAGGGTGGAACCTTGGCAGTCAAAAGCAATATCAAACTACTATAACTGTGCAGCATGTATATACACCTGTTGTGGTCCCTGTAATGATATATCAGCAGCATTCCTCTTTTATTCTCTTCCTCGGATGCATTGATGTGACCAATTTTGGCTGCTTAAATGATTCTCCTAGGAGAGAAAATGTTATGTCTGATTTATCTAAATGATAGCCAAATTTACCATATTGAGCATATGGGGTTGGTGTGATTATACTAAATGGGATTACCAGGTTGCCAAGATCTTTCCAGGCTCTGAGATTTCAGGGCCAAAATGTGAAATCTAGAGGTGGTCTCTTGTAATGTTACAAGGGGCTGGCCCAGCTGATGTTAAAAACCACAAAAGGTGGTTACAATTACAATTATGGTGAGTATTTAAAGGTTCAAACAGGGTTTTCATTCAAACAAACACACTGAGGTCCTTTCTTCTC
Organism: Ctenosaura bakeri; assembly: GCA_948474755.1. Taxonomy (NCBI): domain Eukaryota; kingdom Metazoa; phylum Chordata; class Lepidosauria; order Squamata; family Iguanidae; genus Ctenosaura; species Ctenosaura bakeri. The sequence continues at coordinate 97,514 of CAOLHI010004105.1, read as the reverse complement.
CACTCTTCCAACCCATCATAGGGACAGGAGAAGGATGGGACTGTGATGAGGCTTATGCAAAATGTTATCACAATCCTGTCCTTTTCCCATCCACAGGTGGCGTAATGGCACCACAGATCATTGACAGGTTTTCCCCATCATGGACCAGTGATCACACCACTATCCTGCAGTGTGCCTGCACTTACTTTCCTTGCGGAAGCCCTGGAAGTGCAATGGCTGCGCTTCCTGCCCCAGCACAGCCTGGGACAGTATCCAGCTGTGTTGTGGCAGGAAGAGGCATGACCATCGTGTTTCCTGGATCCCGGAGGCAGTCAGTGTGGAGGGATGTGCTCCTGTTGTGTTCCCCTCCCGGCAGGGCTGATGCCAGGACCCACACCGGATGTCTTCAGGACAAGATAAGATGCAAAAAGACCCTGAGTCTGATGAACAAGGAATATGCACACTCACACTTTTCAAGGCAGTGCTGTCACTCTGTGATTCCTACCCCTTGCCCCAAGAACTATAGAAGATTGACCAGGCTCTGAAATCTAGAAACTCTAATTGACAGTAGTATAATATTACTAATCTCACTAACACTGTGTTTGGGCCAGATCCAAATATTTGACCAAATATGGGATTTTCTTTTGATACCCTGCTTCTGAAAGCAGAAACAAGTGCTACCTCCATCACAACAGATATACTGCACTGTCTCTACCACAAACATTAAAGGCAAAAACCAGAGGAGACTCTTGACCTTTCATATGAACAAGTCTGAATGTCAGGAAACTTCAAACTCAAATTCTTTTACTCTCTGTGATAGATGGGCACATAAATTTTCCTCGCTTGTAAGCTAAAATTTGAATAAGTGGCCACTACTGTTGTTGATTAAGGAAGTGCCCAGGAGAAAGCTAGCGTTATTGCAGTGTGATTTCTTCTGAGCTGGTTTACAGTACTGCAGAATCTACACTGTTCCCCAAACCCTTACTTGGATCTTGGCACAGATGAAATGGTCATGGAACAAACAAACGTCTTGCTACACCATCTGGATTCATCCCTTCTCAAACTCATCCACCCACAAGCAATTCCTTGGTAGACATGTGGTAAAAGACCATTTCAGCAGTCAATAAACCTAACAGTAAACATGTTTATCTAGGGAGGAAAAAATGCTTTCAACAAGATGCTTGTCACTGCAGCATAGTAAATGTTTTCTAAGACTTGCTTATCTTTCACTTAGCCATACACTGTTTTCTTGTGATATTTATTGGTTCAGTGACTGTCTCAAATCCACCTAGTAAAGTTTCAAAATACTTTGCTTACTAGCTAAGGCAATAAGGCCCATACAATGAGATTGGTTCCAACGCCCTCCAACCTAATGGGTTTGGAAATGGACTGACCACTGTTGTAGTGTAGCTGTATTCATATTAACAGTAGAAATTATTCAGTGTTCATGAGTGAGGCCATGGTCCTCAAGTCAAATTACATGCCGTATGAAAGCCTGTGCAGGGCTCTCCCAACATCTTAACTTGTTAAATTTAATCATTAATTTGATAACTTTTTCATTCCCATCTTCTCCCTGCCCCAAGCTAGCAGCCATTCCACCAGGTTGAGGAGGATTTGGAAAAGGAATATAAACAGGAGCACTGCTAGTCCTCCTCAGAAGCCAGCTTCCATGGGCTTTGCCTTGCTGTATCTACGGTAGCTTCCAGCATCTATTCTACCACATCGAGAAATTTCAAATCCTTAAGCAGTTGTGCCTAAGCTTTTTATATTCTTTTCCCCTACTTTATCTTTTCCATTTTCTGTTGTGTTTTTTTTAAATCCAAAAAAAATTAGGGGAGTATCGATCTTGTCCTTTTTTATTGAACTCACTCTAAGAGCCTTTCCAGCCATAGAACATGGTATGACTGCTACCAATAAATGAATAGGTAGGTAACTAGATGAATGCTCAAATATGCTAAAGGCACCAGATCCTGTCTGACCCTGAAAGCTAAGCAGGGTCAGCTCTGGTTAGTATTTGGATGGGACACTGCCAATGAATACCTAGGTGCAGTAGGCTATATTTCAGAGGAGGGAACTGGCAAAATCACCTCTGAGTATTCCTTGCCTAAGAGAACCCTATGAAATTCATGGGTCAACAGGTAACTTGAAGATGTATACACTCATTCAGACAGATAACTAGACAAATAGATAGATGCATGCATTGATGCAGCTGCAATTCTTTCTGTTCCTCAAAACAGGTTCTGAGGCTTTTGAAATGAGACTGTGGTACAAGAGGGAAAACCTTTTAAAACTTCACTGTGCCAGTTTCCCAACACAGATCACTCTGCTTCTGTGGAGCTGCTATTAAACCTTCAACTGCCAACTGCCCTGGTTTAACAAGGACACTTCTGGTTAATCTTCTGTCAGCTGCTTTTAAAATGTTTTAAAATGTTCCAGTTTCTCTCTGCCTCCTCCTACATTTCTCCTTCATTTTCAGCTTAGGCCATTTCCGCACTAGCGTGTTATAGCACTATGATTCCACTTTCAACATCCTATGGAATCCTGGGGTTTGCAGTTTCGGGAGTGGCCCGCCAGCCCCTCCCAAAACTGCAAACCCCAGGATTCCATAGGATGTTGAAAGTGGAATCATAGAGCTATTAACAGTCTAGTGTGGAAATGGCCTTACTTGAATTGCTGCAGACTCACTCAGATAAGAATTTCACTATCCCCAATGACATTCTCCTTCAGCACTTCGGTAACTTAAAAAGGCAGTTGACCTTTTAAAAATACAGCTCAGGCATCCAGAGCAAAGGGGGAGACACAGATACTAAGGGTTTGCAAATGCAGCAGAATTCTAGATTTGATTAATTTCAGATGTCTCACTCTCTGAAATGCTAGAAGTTTGGGGGTTGAAGGAAATTTCTATTTGGGGACAGAATTCTTATTTTGGGGCAATGGTCTCATCTCTCTTTCTCTTGGCTACATCTCTACTTCCATATTCTCTGCCCTCCCCACTCAAGAGGCTCCTTGTTTTTAACAGCTATATAACAGAGCTTGGCAAATATGTATTGTTTTTAGAAAAGGAATTCCTCCGAACTCTCACTACAGTGTCAAAAAAGTAACCTATTGTGATCACCTCTTACAATACAATTACAAAAGGTAATACCGGTATTTTTACTATTACCTTTTGTTACTTTTTTTTGTGTGTGAAAGAAACATTTTAGGATTGATAAGTTGGCATAAAAGTTGGGGAAAATTTGTGAAAAAACATCCCAACATGGCCTTTAAAAGTGACCTTTGCCAGTGATCGGAAAACTTTAATTGTTGCATTGGTAAAGTAACTTTATTCTTCTGTCTTCTACCACTTTTGAGATGTCTTCTTTCTGTCCCCTAATCCTCAAAGTAATTAGTTACAATTAACTGCATTACTTGTAATTCAATGTTTCCCAAGTTCTGACAGGCAGGTCGAATATGATCCCCTCTATTCTGGTAACAGTTACATCTACTATAATTTGGCTTGTGCAGATGGGAGAATACATCATTCTTTTCATTATTTGTTCAGAACTTATCAAAATTCTTCATAAACAAGATGGAACAGAGTTGAGATTTTTGAAATGTTAATGGAGGAGAAAATGAAATGGATAAATTCATTTGTCTCTATCTGCGATTTACTTTATCAAAATAACATTTTAAGAAAAGTTTGAAGGGCAATTTGATCTGTTGCTGTGTGCCTTTAAGTTGTTTTTGACTTACAGTGACCCTAAGGTGAACCTATTACAGCTTTTCTTGCCCAGATTTTTCAGAAGGGGTTTGCCTTTGCCTTCATTTGAGGCTGAGAGAGTGTGACCATCCAATGGGTTTCCATGACTGAGAGTGATTCAGATCCTGGCCTGCAGAAACATAGACCAACTCTCAAACCATTATACCACTCTGGCTCAGTACTCAAATCTTAAAACAAATAATTTAAAATCACTTTACCTGAATGTTTGTGTTACTTTTTTTTTTTTTTTGCTGATTTTCCTCTCTCACCCTCTGGGTTCTTTTGAAGAAGGCAATGTGTCTGTTACTTTGTGTTTCTTACGAATGGGTTGGACATTTTTACACCATTACATTTATTGCTTCTTTGGCTTCTTTTGGAAAACCATTCCATGTGTCCAGTTATTAACCTGATGCAGATTTTCTACAGGAAGTCCAATTATAGCAACTAATTTCATTTTGATTTCTCATGTCAAATTTCTTAAGGCAATTTTGATATTGTTAACAGCATTTGTAATTGAATCCATTGGCAGATTTTTTATTCTCTTGGTGCAAAAAAGGGGGGGATATGGGGAAGAGCGCTTATTACTCTTATCAATGTAGGAGAGGAACTTCATTTTATATTGCCATAACACAGGATGCCTTCAATATCTGTCAGTTATATGTTCGTATTCAGTCTGTTGCATTTTTTTCAATACAGTTTTGTGCTCTAGAAATGAGATTTAGACCAGCATTTATAACTGATGTGTGACTGGTTGATCAGAAAGAGGGATACATTTTCAAATCTGCATGTAATGTGAAGCAATTCAGTGTGGAGAGATGACATCCACGCTCAGATGTGAATTATGATGTGCATTTGGAATTGTATGAGATCCATCATCATCATCATCATCATCATCATCATCATCATCATCATCTATTTATATAGTGCCATCACTGTACATGGCTCTTAATAAGTAAAAAAAATAACAAGATAGTTCCCTGCCCTAAGACTTACAGTCTAAGGGATTTCTATTTGTATGTAGCTAATGCTGTACTCCTGGAACCAATAAGACATGATTTATGTAACCAAGACCATTTCCACACTACACTGTTACAGTGCTATTATTCTACTTTCAACATCCTATGCCAGGGGTTTTCAAATGGTGTGTTGTAATACATTAGTGTGGTGTCTGTAGTGTGTTGGTGTGTCACCTCCCTGATGGAGAAAGACCTTCCACCTGAGCCTGGCCTGCTGCCATTGCTCTTGCTGGGGCCTTTCCCCAGCAAGAGCAATGGCAGTGGGCAAGGCTTGGGTGGGGGGGGCTGTCTCTCCCCCTGCCGTCGCTCTCACTGGGGCCTTTCCTGAAGAGGACGATGGCAGCAAGCCAGGACCAGGTGTGGGATGCCTTTCCTCAACCTAGATACACCTCTGAGTACCTTCAGTTTGCTAGTAAAACTGAATTATTGTGTTGTGAAATGATGCATGTTGAAAAAGGGTGTCACCAACATGAAAAGTTTGGAAAGGTCTGTCCTATGGAATCCTGAGGTTTGGAGTTTAGGGAGGGGAATTTAGAATTCTCAGCCAGAGAGCTCTTTGGCCTCAGTAAACTACAAACTCCAGAATTCTACAGGATGTTGAAAGTGGAATAATAGCACTATAACAATGTAGTGCAGAAATGGCCCAAGATTCAGTGATGAAAGTCTTAGAACATCCTGGAAGTGTTTTATTTTTCAACAACTCATTGTCTAGTGTTTTGTGCACATCTTCCTGATGAGGGTCACAGGCCCTTTTTACACCGTACCTCAATTGCAGGATGTTCCGATGCCATCATGGGATTGCCAATGGCAGATCAGGCTCTGTTTGCAGTCTCTTGTCTACTGCAGCCACCTGGGCATTCATGAAACAGTACCAGATTGCACCTGGTGCCTGTCCTGCAGCTTGATGTCACAGGCCACTCCCAGGTCCTGCCCTGCCCCCACCCCTGATTGGTTGATGGTTATTTATTTATTTATGTATTTATTTTTCTTTTGCTGGCTACTGTGTTAACATGCTACTGTGTTACTGTGCTAATATGTTAACAATGGCATTTACTTTTTTTTTTTTTTTTAAAGGAAGTCGGCTGGATCCTGGGGGCTAATGTCATCGTGTGTGTGGGTGGTGATGTCAGTCCTGGGGTGGCCTTCCTGGGTGGCGTGTCCTGTAGGGTTTGCCAGTACAACGAGGGCAGTGGCCAGCCTGCTGCTGGGCGGAGCTTACTCTGGGAGTTGCTGCGTGAGGGACAGGCAGGGACTGCCCACACCCCACCCACTCCCAGGCCGTTCCCAGAAGGACACCGGATGGAGGCTCCATATGGCCACAGCTTCCGCAATTGATTCGAGAAAGGCTGGTTATTTTTGGGTTTCTCCTGAAAAGGAGAAAAAGCAGGATTAGCGCTGCCTGCAGCCAGGACAGCACCTGTTTGGCAGGAACGTCATGCGGTAAGGTGGCTCCTCACGGTGGAGTGGAGCGTGGCTAGTGTGATTTGAAAATGTCATGCGAAAAGGGCCACAGGTCTGTCACGAGTTATACTATACTTTCCAGCCAATGCAGTTAGACATCCTGTGATTTCTCTCCATGGCTCTAATGTTGTAAAGTATTGTTGACACTTTCTTTCAGACTTAAAATTAAACATTTAGAATTAACTGAGTAACAACATGATCTACATGACTACAATATGTAACCCCTATTTTGTTGAATTGGGCTTCCTTCTAAACTTGTTGATGTATGCTTTCAAATCATTCCCTAAGGTGAACCTATCATGCGGTTTACTTGGCGAGGTTTATTCAGAGATGGTTTCCTGTTGCCTTTCTCTATGGCCAAGAAAGTGCAACTTGCCCAAGGTCACCCAGTAGGTTTCCATGGCCAAGCAGGGAGTCAGAGCCTAGTCCAATATTCAAACACTAAACCACACTGGCTCTATCATTTTAAACTACTTCCTTCTAAGTTAGAAGAATTGTATAGGATTGTATAAGATTCTAGTGTAAATACTGCAACCCTAGTGTATGTGTGTGTGTATATATGTGTGAGTATGTTTGTATAGTGCTCTGGATAATTTTCTTGTTTGACTGGATTTAATGTGTTGTTTCAAACAACATTGTCTGTACTAGTAAGAAACCATATGGAGTCCTTATGAGTGGATGAAAACTCAGGGTATGAATGGAAAAAATAAGATCAATAGATGCTCCATAAAGTTAGGAGAGCCCCCAGTGCAACACAGGAGCTACAGTTGAAAGCAGAATTCCAGAAAAATATAATGTGGGCGCTGAAGCACTCTGACATATACATGAATGTGTCTGGATCCCAGCCATAGCCAAGTTGCAATAATGTGAGTTCCCCTGTTTGACAGATTCTAAAACATATAGAGAATGGGAGAAAATGTGTCAAAGTGTATCTCTAAATTGAAAACACAATAGCTTTAAATTTCAGCTTATGAAACTAGGGCATTACTAAGAATAAAGGTTCATAATGCCAAGTGTACTAGAATTCCCAGTTAGACATGCTCTTTAAAAGCCATCTGTTTCAGTCCATAAATGAATTTGACTGATGACAGTAGGAAGCCAGGAGAGCACCCTTCAAAGCAGGTGAAAGGTTTTATCTTTAATTCGTTTGATTATATAGTCAAGTACATCAATATTGGGTGCAAATTGACTTCTTAACACTTTTGCAGGCACTTTTAGTGGAAGTCTTTGATGTAGAAATAATGATTTGTTTCAGATCCACTGTATTTAGTAATTTAGTTTCATTGATCAAAATGGTCTCTTCTTGGCTGTGATTCATAAACCACTCAAGGCAGCATGCTTACACTTAAAGCTGCAAAACTTTATCTTCCTGGCTATGATCCACAAAGCACTTAAACCAAAATATTTGCTCATAAATCATTTTAGTCTCATGTCCTTCAACAAACCTAACTAGCTGAAGCAATGCCGAAATTCTAAAGAAAACTTCCCTGGAAGTGAAAACAAGAATGGTGAAGGGACTTGTCCTCATGGCATCACTGTGGCCCTGGGATGGGAGGGGGAGGTATGGTGGCTGCCCGTAATGGCAGCCAGCTAGTTTTTTGCTCTCAAGGGCCTCTGCAACCCAGCAAATCTGAGGGAGCAGTGAAAGCTTGAGCCAATGAGTTTAAACCTCCACTTGAACTCATTGGCTGGAAGATGGGTGCCTGAGTAACCCAGATATGGGCTTCACCCAGGTCTGACTGGAGGGGGGCGGTCTTTATTCCAGCTCCCTTGCAAGCACAACCATTTATGCTGCAAATGTCACCCCACTGACCCACCCTCAACTTTGGCAGGTATTTACTAGTATGTTGCATTGGGGTTTTTATTCATGTTTTATACTGTCCTTGTTACAAGTTTGTGGGGGCAGCTGACATGGGTCCAGGATCCAGGATATCAATTCTTGGTTAGTGGGTGTTGATGTGTTGGGGGTCCCCTTATGGGACTCAAGGAGTGTGGGGCATCATGGCCAGGCCTGATCAGGGTGGTTGCCTTGCCTGCATTCTCTGTGGGCAGGAAGACTTCAAGTGGATATCTGCTCAGATGGCTCTCTCCTGCCATCTTGAAGGTCCAAGCAGCAGCCTGGTTGATGGGCTCATCAGTCAACAGGAAGGTTGGTCAATGCCTAAATCTGGACCCATGTGGATGTGAATCATATTAGCAGCTATAACCAATAAAAGTTGTAGTTTTTTCTTCTTCCATATCTTCTTGGTGTCAGTATGCTTCTTGTATGTAGACCTCACCCTGAACACACAATGGAACTTGCTGGTCCTTATTTTTGAGTCATTCCATAGGACTGGACTGTGAAAGTTAGATAAAAGTGACTTACCACTGTAATTTCTGAGAGCATTTATGTTCTGTAAACAGCTACATATTGTGATGAAAGCAGAATTTAATTTATATCTTCCTGATGAGAAAACTGTTTTATCATTCCCAGAGAGATGGATCCAGAAGTTGCCCCTACTCCTATATTAAGGCCTACATGTTTGTCTGCCATCCTGTGTGAGTCTAAAAGCAGGGCTAGATGTGTAGCCCTCCAGATGATGCTGGACTGCATACCCCACCTCCTCTTACCATTGGACATGCTAACTAGGGCTGCTGGGGCTTTTATGCCAACAATATCTTCATTAAAGGTACCGGAGAACTATCAGAGGAATGGTGGCACCATTTTCTAACACACCGGTACTAAGAGAATCAGAACCCCATTTTATTAATGAGAAAAACTGTTGAATAGTTTTGCTAACTGCACAGTGTTATGTTGGCATGGTTAGGTACAGTGGGGTTTGGAATTACTTGTTCATATATGGCTAAGATTCATGGCTGATTACAGGCCATGTGATTTGCCACAAGCTGCAAAATGAAATGTGATAGGCATCTACAATTTCTTTAGTGTGAATGCAGCACCAGTCATGTTCAACAGAATTCCCCACTCCCAGACAACATCTGTGAGCAGCAAATGTTTATCCGCACTAATGGAGATCTGTCAATATACCAGGATGTCTTTTATGGGCCAATCCTGTGAATTGCTACCTTGGCAGCTAAAGTTTTATAAGATCCATCAGCCAATTTGTGTGTAGCAAATAGCACAATTGGGTTGCTGCTGCTACTACAACTGATGACAGAAAGGCACAATTTCTTTTAAAGCAAATAATTACCAGGCACATGCTTCTTTTTATCACTTGACCTTTGAGAACACAAACATTTATAGATGGTTTTATTGCTGATTTATTGCTCAAGTTTTAAGCACACAGTCAATTGCTTTTGAGCCAGTGCAACACCTTGGTATCAGTTATTAAACTTTTCAAGGTCTAAATGAATAGAGAAGTAGCACACAACAAAAAAGGGATGTCAAAATAGTAACTGGAATCAGAATTTGCCTAGTAGAGGCAAAATGCGGCTTGCTTTTTAGTGTTTGAGAGAAACTTGCCTTGTGCTTCAGCTCTTGATCTTCTAGAAAAGACTTGTGCACAAGGGAGTAAGGCTTTCTTCCACCATGAAACAGAACCTCAAGGAGATGAGACTATGACTGAAAACCCTTTGGTGGTATTCTCAAGACCCCAAATGTCTTTAATCTCTTGCTCCACAGTTAGCAGAAGGGACTTTTCCACAAGGGAGGAAATGGTTCTGAAATTTCAATTGGAAAATATATCCATGAGATCCCTCAAAAGCACCGTGTACTGTCAGCTTCTTGAAGTAGTTGGAGAGAATTTGGTGAGACAGCATGGCCAATGGTGAGCGATAGTGGAATATACAGTCCAGAGTCATCAAGAGGGCTCATGACAATGAAGCCTAAGTTATGCTTCTGCTGGCATGTAAACTAGCAAATGGATTGATTCTGTCAAGGAAGCCACAGCCTTGAGTTTTCAAGACCTGAACAGAACTATTGACAACCAGAACTCTTGGATGTACCTTATTCACAGCATCACCATAAGAACGCTGCATGACTTACCACACAGCATCATTTGCATTTCTGGTTTAGAACAAAGCAGGTTGCATAGCTTGAGTGGCCTCTGGGAAAGGCGGGATATCAGCCAATGAGTTTACACCCAGGTTTGAACTCATTGGCTGGCAGGAAGGGCCTGAGTGACATGGATGTGGGTTTTGCTCAGCTCTGGTGGAGGGCTTTACACCTCTGGCTCCTTCTCACACATGTGAGAATTTATGTTAAGAGTGTTGAGGGAGTCAGACAGGTTGGAAGAATAGAATCTTCAGCATGACATCAGAGCAGCAGAGAGGGCAGTGTTGAAAGCTTTGGCAGCAAGGAAGAATGTGGCGGCAGTGATAGTGGTGGTGACAAGGTCTTTAATTGGCTGAGTAATGAGTCTATCCAGTGGGAAGTGGTGGATGGTTGGGAGGTGTCCTCCAGACCAGCAGGTCCAGCTGCACACTACCTCTCCTTCCTGCAGCTGGCCATTTCAATTAAGAGCCCCTTTTAAGGGCTATCAAGCACTCCTTTTTTCCCCCCCTACAACAATAAGGGGATGTAGCAGGGGCTGGGCAGTTAGTAAGGTTCTCCTTCTTGGGAGAACCCTGAAGGGTTGGTAAACTAGTGGCCAGGTCAGAAACTAAAAAATCTGAACATGCTCTTCAGGTTAGAGATGTCTTTTTCAGTAGGGATGCTGTTAAGATCTGGGTTAGGCACTCCAAGGGCAAACTGTCGAGTCATGGGGCAGTCCTCTGGCTACAAAGCCTGAAGGGGACAGGTCCCTATCTAGTAAGATCTTTATGCAGGTTTATTTAAAGACAGCCTCAAAGGTCCAATTTTCTTTTCTTTTTATTTTGATAATTTCCCTCTCACATGATTTCAGCTGATATCAGTACTGAGCTCAGGTCTTCAGCAGCTAGGGCTCCTGAAAGCCTAGTATCGAGGCCACATTTTCAGGATGGGGCAGCAACAGAGGCTGCTGAGTTCCTGCCGTGGCAATCAAAAGGTTGGGTAGGTAGAAATCTAGGGCATATGCAGGGTATGTTCAATTGGAAATGAGTATCAATAAATGTTAAGTCTTCTTGTTTTCAGTTGCAGAAATGTATCAAGGGTGGATGAGGATCTACTCCTTCCAGTCACATTGGTTGTTGATATATTATTTAAGTGTAGTAGGACCAGCCCCTGAATATGCAAGAACATTGCGTGACTTACCACATAGTGTCATTTGCTGTTCAGGGTAGGAATGAAGCGCCAGCAGTTGCCTGTAATGGTGACCAACTGGCTTCTTCCTCCAAGTGCCCTGTGTGGCTTGTATGGCTTCTGAGAGAGGTGGGGATGCCAACCAATGAGTTTAAACCCAGGTTTGAATTCATTGGCTGGTGGGAAGAGCCTGAGTGACCAGGATGCAGACTTTACTCAGGTCTGGTGGAAAGCTTTATATTTCTGGCTCCTTCACACACACAGACATTCGTGCTGCAAGTGTTAATGTATCCAGTCTCTATTTTGTCATGCTTTTAGCCTTGTTTTTTTGTTTGTTTGTTTGTGGGTATATGCCATCTATGTATTTGTATTGTCACCTTGTCTCAACTTTTCAGAGGGCAGTTGGCATGGGGATCCAGGACTTCAATTCCTAATTTTTGGGGCATTGATAGGAATAGTGGTCTTCTTAAGGGACTCAGGGTGTGTGGGGTGAAAATGTCCAGTTGAGGGCAGATGCCTTTCCTGCACCTCCTTATGTCAGGGAGACTATTAGTGGGTATCCACTCAGGTGCACCTGTGACCTGTTGTCATGATAGTTCCAGCAGCAGGCCAGATGATAAGGCTTATTAATAAACAGGTGGGTAGGTTAATGCCTGGATCCAGTCCCATGCGTATGCCAACACTATCAGTAACTACAGCCAATAAAAGTTGTGGACTACTCTTATGTGTGGACATTTACATTGGTTGTTGGTTATGATGGAGCCTAGGGGTGTGCCTAACCTGAGTGGCAGGGCAGCCCCCGCAACAGGTTGCTGTGTAACAAAAGTGGTTCTGTATAAGAGAAACCCAGCCCATTAATGAGAGGAAGGGGCTCAGAGAAGAGAAGGTCTATATATAAGGCACAATGACTTAGATTTTTGAGATTTCTTCAATGATATTCCCTGAGAAAACTCTAGGATAGAGCTCTTCGGTTAGCCAAGGAGGTTATCTGAATAAGAGTGCTTGTCTTCTCAGAGGTCGAGAGAGAGTGAGAGTGAGAGAGAGATGGAGGAGAAGCCAAATTTTTGAGTTGGGTCAGAAAGTGTGACCCTGATTTGGGAATTAAGCCTTTGAGCACAAGAGAAGCCTGTGTGTATGAAAGTTCTGTATCTGTATATTGGGTTAAGCTATAAGAAACTGGATAAACACCTTTTTGAAGTTTTGTACTGCTTGGATATACTTATGACATCCAATATCTTTCCCTGTTTGTTATTTTAATAAAAATTACATTACATTTTTCTAAATTCTGACTCAATAAAGTAGTTTTCATTAGTTCTACTCAATTAGTAACATGCTACCACAGATCAGTAAATCATTCTGAGTAACAACTGAGAGGCTTTACTCTTCATATACTAAGGGTAGTGGTTTTAAAGTGGAAAGCAGCACTGTATAAGGAGACAAGGCACTTTGGCAGGCTAGGAGGAAAGCAGGTGTGGCTCCCACATTGGTGTGTTATTTAAGCAGAGCAGGTCTTGCTGCTGCAAATTGAAGCCATCTTGACAGCAAATAAGAACTATGACAAAGTGCCCAAATTGATGGAATAAATCTTAAATAGGATAATAATACAAAAATGGCATTTTTTTGCAAATCAATCAATCCAATCAATCAGGCAGGCAGGGCTGGCTCTGCTGTGAAGTAGAGTGAGGCTGGATATTCCAATCTACCTATTGGCCAGAATCCTATTGGGTGGTTATCAATGCATAACCGCCATTATGAATGTGTAACCTCCATAGTTATGTAGCTATCCCCTAAATTAGGGAATCCGTAGTGTTCATGAATATGAAGCAGTCACAGGTGTGGAACTCTAGTTTACACATTCATAACTGCCCATTAGGATTCTGGCCATTATTGCATTTCTGCAGCCAGGGATGGAAAGAGATGTTCATGGGATTTTTAGTCTCATGTGCCAAAATAACTTGGCTGGCTTTGGGTACTATGCCCTTTGATTTGGAGAGGTGGATGGGAGTGTCATTTCCTGCTTTGCCTCAGGCAACAAAATGTCTTAATATCAAGGGTAGAAGGCAAGGAGAAGGAAGCATAAAGTATTTCTTCTCCTCTTGCCCATGATAGTAAACTGTTTTACATGTGGGTTTTTCCCCCCAAATGGATTTTGTTTTTGCCAGTCAACTCAGTAAAAATTACAAAAATTCATGAAAATAATTATAAGAAGAAGAAGTAAACGTAACACAACTCAGAATGGAACAGAGTATGGTATGAATGATTATTCTTCATTTTTGGATTATGGTTATTCTTATTTAATTATTCATCTAAAAAAGGTGTAGCTACTCAAATCTTTTCCTGGAAAATGATGGGTCACCTACCTAGATGAAACAGTCAGAGCTGTTACACCTTTTTAAATCTGAGAACTACACACTGTTACTCCAGCTATGGCACTGTTGGTGAGGACCCCAGATATCATTTTGATATCAAACAATTCAGCCTTAGCTTGACTTTTTCCAGCCACCCCACTCCACGTGTTTGCGAGGTTCTCCGGACAAGCACGGACAGAGTGCGGCCGCTAATGGTTTTACATTCCAGACCCTATTGAGGCCAGCAACTCAAGCCTCGCTAGTAGCTTCAGGGAACTTCCAACTGCAAACCTCACAATAGCTGCACGGCTCTGAGCCAAGCCATTCCTTTATGTTGGGTCATCAACGTACCAGCCACGCTATTGTCATCAAGAGCAAATCCAATCATGCATACTTGACCTTTTCCAAATCTTTGTCCAGCACTAAAACTTACTTTGTTCTCACCTGGCTTGCCATAGCCGGTAGGCACTAACTCCCCTATAAAAACCCCTCATTTCCAAACGGTCTTTGGACTTCCATCCCACCTTGCTGCTGATTGTCTAAGGAACTCCCCTCAGCTAACCACACTGAGCTTTCTTCCCTGGAACCCCGCTCTTCTCCAGGACTACGAGACCAGGTGTCGTATTGCCTACCCTTTTGCAACTCCCTGTTTCTATTTCCCAGTTAGTTAGTTTATGTCTTGTCTTTCAGGTTTCTTGTCTTTAATAAAATATTGTTTGTTACTTTGCAAACCTTATCTAGCTGCTCTCTGACCTGAAGCTGTAGACATAGGGTTAAGGATCCTTGCTAAAGTTACCCTGCCTCTCGTTTAGCCAAGAGAGTGCTCCAGCTAAATTTCCCCAACCTGTATTGTTATTTGGCAATTTGGGCGCCCCTCCCGGGACCCCCCAACACACAGGGTAACATGTTGGTGCCTGATACTGCTCCAGATTCCTAAGCCAATGTGAGAATTCAGAGCATTAGTTGCTCTGCTGCTGTTATACAGAGTGAGAATATGAAAATGGCTCATTACCTGTGATGGGCAAAAATTTATAACGATGTTTCCATACCAGCCTATTTGGGTTCTGAAGTTTTCAGAGGAGGCCCTTCTACCATCTACCTGCGATGCTCAGAGACAGGTGTATGTGCGCGTGTGTGCGTATGAAGCAAAAAAGAATGTTTTTGTAGGAAATCCCTGTAGAATTTGCTATTTGAGGAACTTACCACCTTTCTGATATCTTTCTCTCTGCAGGCAAAGAGGGTATCTTTTTTTAAAAAAAAAAATTCAAGCACATCTTTGTCAGTTAAACTTGATTGTAGCAAAAAAAATATTAAAATTTGGGTGGGTGCCGCTTTATTTTTATAATTGTTTTATGTTTAAATTAATCTGTCATATGTTTTTAATTAATATTTGCTTAATCTCATTTGATTGTTAGCTGCCCTGATGTCCTATTCTTGGAGAGAAAGGCATAGTATAAATCCAATCAATCAGTTAAGGTTCCCTTATTTTTTAATCTCTTTTTTTATTCTTTTTAATCTTTAGGGGCCCGGGGCCCCTCCCTAAACTGCAAAACCCAGGATTTCATAGGATGTTGAAAGTGGAATAATAGCGCTATAACAGTCTAGTGTGGAAATGGCCATAATTTCAGACAGGAGAAGTTGATTATGGCTCAAAAGGCGGTGCAGACAAAAAAGGATCAGGATTAAGCTCCAAGGCAGAGAGTTTCTGAATACCCTCAAACAGGATTAGGAATCATCCAGCCCATGAGCCACATGTGGCTCCCACAGCAATTTTTCTGGTCTCAAGAGTCCTTCCAGACTTCTCAGTTCCCCACACTGAAAAAAAGAATAGCATTTTTGACAAGCTGAATTCCAATGCTTCATTGTAAATAACTGATAAAATAAATGAGCTCTAAATAGCTATATTTTAAAATTAAAAAACTGATTTTTAAAAGTGTTTGTTTTATTTAAAATGCCTGTACAGACAGCCTCAGTTGCTGGATCAACCTGGCAACCACATTTGAATGGCTGGATTTCAATGTATCATTCATAAGTTAAGCACATGTGTCAGTCACATCCTCTGACCTTTTCTCACAGTTCCATATGTGTGTGGTCAGGCTCTGTTTATTCACTAAGGAAGGAAACTGCTGTAACCATTTTTACCTCCTTCTACTAGTATTAAACTTTGTTGTATTTGCATCAGAGTAAACACTGAGCCCAAGCTTACAGAGTGTACTAACTTGTTGGCAAGCTTTGGTTCTTAAAAAAGGCAGTCTTTAATGCTGTTAGAAAAGGGTTGTCAGTTCAATCATTCAAGATGCTTTCAAATAATGCACGTGAGAAGAAACTCTGCCCTTAACTTGTGTGTCTCTTTTGGAATGCTCCAAAGAAGCCTCAGGCCCCAACTGCATGCCTACAGCATGCATAAATGACTAAACTTGAGCTGAAGTTTGAAATGCTCACTTGTATTTTTCTCATTTAAACTTTTCAAGCTATGGGGAGAAGATGCCATTTCTTTAGCAGCAGTAACACTGGTCAAGTTTTTCTTAGTTTCTACTAGCTGGCAGGTGTCATTATTTTATAGTAATCTTGATTCTTCTTCCCCATAATGCTGGAGCATTCTGGGAGGTGAAGGGAGATGGTTCACCATAAAATATAGGCCCTTTTTGCATGGCATTCATCATGCAAAAGGGCCTCTGGAGCATTGTGCTATTGTGAAGAGCATTTCAGATGATGTCCTTGCAATCGCACGATGCTGCCAGGGCCAGCAGGCACCAATCGCACACCATATCATTTTTGGCTTTTATCTGAAAATGGTGCACGATCACACATTGCTCTGGGGCCCCACACTCACTTACCTTGCAGGTGGAGCCTCCGGAGCCACAGCCCTCACACTTCCTCTCCCAGCGCAGCCTGGGAAAATACCCGGCTGTGCTGCAGAAGGAAGAGGGGGAGCCTTTCTGCTGCCTGCCTGCTGGCCAGCCGGCAGCTCCTGCGGAGCAGAAGCAGGGGGATGCAAGAGCCCCACGGAAGAGGCTACTCACGTGATCCCTGCGCAGGTAAGTTGCAGAAAGGGCCATAGTGGCAGTCAGTGGAGACTAGGGCCCTTTTCGCAGGGCATTTTCTAGCATGGTCCACATGACACACTCACATTTGCATGATACTCCAGGGCCTGGCAGGGACCGCTCTCTCATTTTTCATTTTTGGCTTGAAGCCAAAAATGCTGCGTGGTTGTGCATCGCTCCGGGGCCCCGCGTGCAACTTACCTTGCGTGCGGAACCTCGGGAGCCGGGCCGGTTGTGCTTCCTGTCCAGTGCAGCCTAGGAAGGTCCCAGACTGCACTGTGAAAGGAAGAGGTGGGGCTCTCGCATGAGCAGGAAGCTTGTGTGGAGCTGAAGATGCAGGGAAGTGAAGAGCCTCTCTTTGGAGGCTGCTCGCGCGAGCACCACACCCCAGCGCCAAAAATAGGTGAGTTGCGGAAAGGGCCTGTGTTTCCTCACAAGAACAAGGTGATGTCTTTAAATCAAGAGAAATTATTCTTAAAGAGGGCAAAAATTTTAATTGGTTTCCTTATATGCAACTTAAGGACAGATTTAATGAAGATAAGAGAAATGAAGCCACAGAGGTTAGAGAAAATGAGCTTTATTTAGAGTTGTGTAAAGAGTACCATTTAATTAAAAAATCATATAAATGGCTTTTGAAACTTGAGACAGAAGATGAGCCTGTAAAAGGGTACATGATAAGGTGGGTCCAAAATTCTGGACATAATGTCCATATGGAAGTGTGGCCAAAATGTGGTCCAAAGATATAAAATTTAGTATGTGTAGTATTTTAAAAGAAAACCTGGTGACATAATTTATAGATGGTATCTATAAATTAATAAGCTATCAAAAATGTCTCAGAATATTTCAAATCAATGTTGGGATGTAAAAATAAGGAAAGCTGCAAGCTGCAGTGCTTTTTTCATATGTGGTGGATTTCTGAGAAGGCAAAAAGCTACTGGTCTAAAATTTATTAGTTAATCCAAAAAAATTCAAATGTAGATTTTATAATGTGAAATGATTCTGTTGGACATTATGAATAAAGAACTAGATAGTAAAAATGGATTACTTCATCCATATATGATAAAAGAAGCAAGAATATTGTCTGCCCAAACTAGGAGATGAACTAAAACACTGATGATGGAAGAATGTTAAGGTTGCTGAGTCAGCTCAGATAGGTGGATTCTAAAGGATAAGCCAACTGAATATTTTTTGAAAGACTGGAAACTGTTTGAGCAACAAGAAAACTAGCAATCTAATATTCAGTGGCTATTGTTATTAATAATTTTAGTAGGATTATTTAGTTGCATCAATAATGGTAGACTTTTTCTTTCTTTTTCTTATCATTATGGTCAGTATTGGTGGTGGGAATCAGAGCCCTACTGTGTATTACTATATGTATTTTTGTCTCTTATTCTTTTTCTCTTTTTTTTATTTCTGTTTCTATAGTTTTGATTGCCTTTTATTCTGATTGTAAAGGGATTGTCTGTGCTGAAATTAATTCTTAAAAAAAATTAGAAAAGAACAAAGTAATGTTGATTAAGAATGATTATTCACTGGATTTTTTTTCTCCCAGTCACAAAAGTGGCTTCATTTCAGCAATTCACAAATGAAGTGACAAAATGAAGGGCTATTTACATGTGGGAACTCTTCTAAGGCATTTAGTGATGCCTTAGGTCATTGTGATGGCATGTTCATTGAGTTGCTTGGAAAGACTGAAACAAGACCTACAAGAAAGCCAACCCCACATGTAGGCAAACTATGGTCATCTGGGTATTGTTGATTGCCAGTAATATAGCTAGATAGTGAGGAATGTGGGGAATTACAGTCCAACAACATCTGGAAGGCTTTTCTTGGCTCACTTCTGATTTGACCCTACAATATATGAATGCATGGATTTATAAAGAGCTTGGAAAAATTCCTTGCTTGTACTACAGCCCCTAGAATCTTCCAAACAACATAGCCACTCATTATCTATCGTGGCTGGGTGATTCTGTGATTTGTAGTCCCCAAATAATATTTCTATGGTTTGGATTCATATCCTGCCTTTCTCCTCCAAATGAGGTAACATAGTAAAACTGAATAGAAATACAACGAAAACAACTTCACAAATGAAAACACAATATCACTAAAACACATGCCAGAGCACACTAATAAAAAAAAAAGGAAAATGAATAAAGAAAATACAAGCATGTGTCTGCAAATACCCTTTCTCAATAATCTTGTCAGTTGCCAAAAGCCTGCCTGAATAAAAAGGTCATTGCCTGGGAGGACAAGAAGTATGGGTACAAAATTTAATACCCTTTCAGACAATGTTGATATGGAATTTAAAAAGCAGAAGAAAAGCTATATAAAGATGAAGCAGAGAGAGGTGGCATAAAAAGAGCAAATTAATGGATTACTTAGTCTGATGCATTTCTTCCCTGCTTGACAAAGGTGTAATCACCAAACAGGGCTCAAAACGTACAAGCTCCGAATGTTCTTTGTTCAGGCAATTTCATGCAGTCCTAGATGACATTATGCATTATGCCACCCGTGACTTGGATCAGGTCCAGACATGCCATTTGTCCTTCATGAAGGTAGAAAAAGAGGAGAGAAACAAGCTATGTTATTATCCAGTCCATGGTTGGCTTAAAGGTAAAGTGGTCACTCTAAATCTGAGCTACAGAAGAAAACTGTGTTTTATGATGAGATGTGTGAAAAAGTTTTTAGAGCATGTGGTCCTCCAGATGTGGGCAAGCCTGCTTTTTTGGTCTTCAGCTCCCTGGGAATTGTGTGGACTACCTCTTTTTCTGCCTGAAAAAAAAAATCTGAATTGTCACTTTTGGAAGCCTGAAGAAGCAGCAGTTCATCTTTTAAGCAGGCCATGAGTCCCCCTTTACTGCTTTACACGAACAACAAACCCCGATATTTCAAAATTAGAATGGATTTCCAGTTGTGCCCAAGTTTATTGGTTGGGGAGGGGCAGGTCATACCCTCCAACATTTCACAGATAAATACTGGGACACACACAGCCAAGCAACATCAGAGTGTGGTCAAGATGACAAAAGTAATTGATGAGGAAGAATACATATGTTAGGAGGCCCTGAACCAGTTGCTTTTGCCTGAACCTATTGGAAGAGCCAGATTCCTCCCTCCTCCCCTCTCTTCCTTGCTGAGTTAACTGAGTACAAACTACTTCTGCCCTTTGGGTTGAATTTGCAGCAAGTGTAATAAGCTGAGAATGAAGTGGGGGGCGGGGAATGGGTGAAGGAAAGAGGAGCTGGGACATTTAAAAGCAACTTAAAACATGGGATAACAGATAATTAATCAGGACTATCTCTGCCAAATCAAGACAATTAAAGAGTATGTATGGCTTTGAGATCTGCTAGAAAGGCCCTTCTCTCTATCCTACCACCTTCACAGGTGCATCTAGTGGGAACACAGAAGAGGACCTTTTCAGTGGCTGCCCCCAGGCTTTGGAACTGACAATTGAAGACATTTTTTTATTTTGACAGGCATTTAATATGTGATCATTGTTTGGCTGAAGAAAGGCGCTAGTTATTTTTAATTGTGATGTTCTAGTTGTTTTAATATGCATTTTAATTTTGTTTTTAATTATTTTTATATACAAAATTATGACAACAAATAGTATGTTGCTTTTTTTAAACTATATTTTCTTTTTTAAAGTACTGTAAGTTGCTTTGAGTCCTTTCAAGGAAAAAAGCAGGGTATAAATAAAAGATAACAAGAACGGTATTTTTGATAGTGTGTTCAGCTGCTGGAGAGTCACAGAGCCAGAAAAGAGGCCCCTGAACTCACCAAAGTTTCCCACTTTGTTTTAGATGAATACTTGCTGAGAATGCATTATTATTTCATAAATTAAAATAGCTGTGTCACACAGCTGATGTTAGTCCTAAATGAACAGTTTTGAGGATTAATGTGGGCCTCCCAGCCTCTTCTTTCTCTTGCCTCCTTAGACAATGGTGAACCACCACTCCTATCTACTTATTCAAAACTGCAGGCCTCAAACAAGCATCATTAGTTGCATTGATTTTACTTGAGTATCCAGATGGGGTAGGGGTGAAAAAAAAAAGATTCATTAGACCAACAGAAGAAAAGGAAAATAGATACACAGTGCAGTTGCATGGATGTTGTTCATCCTGTTACTCAAGGGACATTGGGAAATAATGTTACATCTGTTCAGTGACCTTTTCAATTACTGATACCACTTTATGAAGGCAGGGAACAAATGCTCTGATCAAGCAGACATTGTCAGAATATTGCCTGCTCACATGAACACAAATGCATAAAAGGGAAGACTAAACAACTTTAATTTGGGCTGTAGGAACCTTGGATACATAGATCTCTTTCAAACTGCACAAATGTTGTGCCTTCCCAGTTTGGCAGGGACCATCATGAAATGTTAGAAGGTATAGCACTTTGATTCCACTTTAACTATCACAGCTGTATCCTGTGAAATCCTGGGGCTTCTTTTTTGTGATGTACCTAGTCTTCTCTGCCAGTGAGTTCTAGAGCCTACATAAACTACACATCTCAGGATTCAATAGGATGGAGTCATGGCCATTAAAGTGCTAAAACTGCATAGTGTGAAAGAGGTCTACAAATTGAGATGTATTGTATAACCTGTCATAATCTGGAGCTGAATGTTCTGTGTAACAGTTGAACAGAAAATGCAAGGCAACAGGCCAGCCAAGACCATTTCTATGCCCTTCAACATTTCACAGATGACAATTGTGTGGCTACACAACTTCAGAGTATGGTCAAGATGGCAAAAGTTATTAATGAGGAAGAACGCACAAACTAGGAAAGGCTACAGAAGTTTGCTTCTGCCTGAGTCTACAGGGATGAGCATGTTTCCCTTCCCTTCCGCTCCACTCCACCCCGCTGAGTTGAGCATAAACTACTTTTGCACTTAGTTTGCTGAGGATGAAGGGATAAAGCAGGGAGGAGGACAAAGGGGGAAAGTTGGGGGAAGAAAAAGAAACTGGAACATTTTAAAAATAGCTGAAAAAAAAATGAGATGGCACAGGATTAATCGGGACTGTCCCTGTGAAGTTGGGACAATTGGAGGGTATGAATTTGACTATAGACTGGTGATGCTTCTGCAGATCAACTTCCCATTACTGAGGCTGTACTTTCATTCTCAGATTTAACTAGTGACTAGGAAAAAATCCACTAACCCAGTCTGTTCTTCTGCTATTTAGAGAAGTCAGCAAGTGAAACATGGCACGTTCTCACCTGCTACTATTAACATGGCCCAAATAATACACCACGTCTCTGGCTGTTTTTGCAGATCCTGGTGTCCCACTTTCAAGGGCTGAAAGAAGTACACTGCTACAACTTGCCATTCCTGCAAAGTGCCTTTTGCTCCCTTCCATTGCCTTCCAAAAGACAAAGGCCCTATAGACCTGCAGGGCTCTACAGTGAGGCATGTTGGTTACAGTGTAAGATATATGATACTCTGGCACCCATCTGCACAGTAGAAAGCCATCTTAGTTATTGCTGAATTTCAAGGGCAACTCCAGCAGTAGGAATATATATGGAAATGTGGCTGCTAATGTGACTGTCCCCTGCTGCAGCCCATCTCAAAAAGTTGAGAAGCTTATTATTATTATGTATATTCTACATAAAGTGACATTTACATTATGTTTTATAATGATGCACATTTTCTATAGAATTCAAGGTCACATGCACAGGACTCTAGGAACTAATCACACACTTAGCATCAGCAAAGATCATTTATTTGTTTTTATTTATTTATTAAATTTGATTATTTATTAAATTTATACTCCCCTTTTCTCCCAAATGGACCTAGAATCATAGGATGATTGAGTTAGAAGAGGACTTATGGGCCACTGAGTCCAACCCCCAGCTCAATGCAGGATTCCCGGCTAAAGCACCCCTAACAGCTAGCTTTCCTGCCTCTTTTTAAAGATTTTAAAGAGAAAGAGACTCAACCTGGGAAATTGGTTCCATTGCTGAATGACTACCCTCCTGTAACTTCAAACCATTAGACCTGCTCCTCCCCTCTGGGGCAAGAGAGAAGAGGCCAGCCTCTTCCCCTCTGCAACAGCTGTTGGGGTATTTAAAGAGTTGCAGTCATGTCAGCTTTCAGTCTTCTCTTCACCAAGCTGAAGGTCCTTCTCTATACCTCTTGTCATCTTTGTTGCCCTTCTCTGAATCTGCTCCAGCTAGTCTTTATCCTTCTCAAAACCTGCATCATGTGCCTTTAGACTATAACTGTTAAAGGCAGTAAGTAGATCCTTGCTTAGAAAAAGCCTAATAGGTTTCAAATGGAGGACAAAGAGGAATCCAGTAGAATTCTCTGTATGTTCTCTCAGAAATACATCCCACTAAATTCCATGAAGCTTACTCCAAGGGAATAGATATAACACTGCAACCTAAGGCATCAATTTATACATATTTGCTTGGAATAAGCCCCAGTGAAAATAATATTGCTTTCTTCCAAGTCAGCACGACTAGGAAGGTGTATTAAAACTTTTTGTGCTTTTATAAAACACAAAAATTGTTAAATTGTCATTTCTTAATGCCTGGAAATACTTATTTTTTAGACATTTATTTTCATATTTTAGTCATTTATTTTCATAGCCCTCATAAAGCCCAAATAAACATGATAATTCTACAAAAGAAACTGTAAAAGTATGTTAATGATCTACTATTACACATTATGTGTCTTCATTAAATTCCAACTACCAGCATTCACATTTCCTAAATTGCTTTTTTAAAATGTAGAATTAAGAAAAATACTGAGAAACACTGAAAGCATAAAATTTAGCCTAGGTTCCTCCATGGTTGGATGCAAATCCAAACATTCTTGTGTGGGCTCTTCCTTTGGAACTTCACTATGCATTTTAGAACATTACTCTTTATAACTGAGGAAGGGGGATTAGCCATGCTGCCTTCCTTGTCAGATCTCGTCTTCCTCATCACTCTTAACTTTTCTCTGTCATTCTTTGAGTGCTTCATTTGAACTAGAGCTTTGATCTTTTTGTTTTATGTGCACTACAGCTCCCAGAATTCCCCAGCCAGCATAACTAGTATGAAGTTTTTATCTCTGCTGTTGGTTTTATCTTAGGCCCTTTTTGCACCTTACTTTCTCTCGGCGCTGGGGTGCAGGGATTGCGCAAGCAGCCTCTTGCAAGAGGTTCTTGCATTCCCGTTGCTTAGCCTCCGCAGCCGCTGCCTGCTAACGAGCAGGCAGTGTGAGGGCTCCTCCTCTTCCTTCCGCAGTGCAGCCTGGGATTTTCCCAGACTGTGCTAGGGCAGGAAGCGTGAGCACGGCAGCTCTGGAGGCTCCACACGCACGGTAAGTGTGCACAGGGCCCTAGAGCAATGCGCAATTGCGCACCATTTTTGGCTAGAAGCTGAAAATTAAATAGTGCACGATCAGCGCCTGCCGGCCCCAGCAGCATCACAGAATTGTGAGGACGTCATGTGGACAGCTCCTCGCAATTGTGTGACACTCCAGAGGCCTTTTTGCATGGCCAATGCCATATGAAAAGGGCCTTAGTGTTACGTGCTTTTATAAAATTGCAATTGTTTTAGTGTTATTTTGTATTTTTAGCTGTGGATACTAGGATAGTTGAGTATAATAAATCAGTAACCCCATGGCCAGAATTGTTGTGTGTCTCCTTGAACTTTGTTCTGGCCCTGGCTCCATTCATTTCTAAAATGGACTGCAAATGTGAGGTCAATGCACAAAAACCATTGGCTTCAATCCTTTTTTATTACATCTCCATGTTATAAAAAGCATGACTCAGATGAATTTACTGCCTCATCAAGGAACAAATGATATTCTAGCAAGCTCTTTATTTCATTATTTCATAATTTCATACCACACTTGCAATTTTTTCCCCTGACAGGCAGCATCATGGCTAACATACCATACCACTCCGTAACTGATATATATATATATGTAGAAAAAATTGTGTAAAGCTGGTGGTGACTTTGCTATAAAAACAGGTGCAAGGCCTCCGGAAAGAAGAGAGAAAGTCCTTCAGAGAGAGTGAGATTGAGAGAGAAAGAGAACAGCTAGGCCTGAAAGGGTATGTTATTTTTATCGACAATTAAAAACAAAACAGCAGCCTACCTCTATAAACACTTGGATTCATTCCAGAAGAAACAATCCCAGCTCAGTGTGCTTTGGGTATCAGCCTCCTTACCAGCCAGGTGCTCTTGAAGGAGGGAGGGAAAAGGGTTTATCATGTAGTCCGTACAGGATAATTCTCATTTGTGTTTTTTATTGGGCTAGACTTGTGCCCCTGCGTCTGCATTTCAAGTCTTTCCTCGCAGACAGGAAAAATGTGGCAAGGGCAAAATAAAGAATAAATAAAACCATTGGCCACCCAAAACCAAAACTGAAATAAACATTTTAGGGGATTTTTTTTGAGGGGGGGCAGGCAAATGGGACTTTTTGTTTTGTTTTGTTTTTGTTTTGAGGTTTTACATGATGTTCTGGCAGACACTAACAAAACACTGAAGTGGAAAGCCTGGCCCTGTGCTTTTGCCATGCCTCCTCCTGCCTGCTGTAAGAATAGCTCCACTGTGTGCCTTTGGTAGTTTGAAGAAGCGGACATTCTGAAGATTCTTCTCTGGTCGAATCTCCCTAACATGGAGGTTTCCCAGACAAGAAAATCAATAGCTACTGTGTCCTTAGAAAGATCAGCAGGCCTGCAGTTACAAACACAGCAGCTAACTTCTAAGCAGCCGCAGCCTCGTTTGGTGTTGCGTACATTTCCTAATCAAGAAATAAATTCATACTTATTTGACTTTCTGTTCTAAAAACAGGAAAGGCGGTTTACAACAAAGCCTCTGGAAGCAATCAAATGATGATCATGGTAAAAGTCCACAGCACAGCAACTGCCACATCCAAAGCCTTGTTTGCTTGCTGTAGGCAGGATGGGAGATTTGGGTGTGTGTGGCTTTCTCTGTATTTTTCGCTTGGCAGTTTCTCTCCCTCATTCATTGATAGTCACGAGAGAGAAAGGACTTATACCAGCTCTGATAGTGTTTTGGGCCCTGTTGAGAGCAATGAAAGATCTAGAGGCTTTCCTGATACCCCTTTTCTCAGAATGCTCAGCTCTGAGCTCCCACTGTTGGTAGGATAATAATTGAGGTGGAGATTTCTGTTGCTGCTCTAGAGGATTTCCAGCAACAGTGATCTTCTTCCATTGTCCCCTGCAACTGTCCCTATTTGGCAGGGACAGTCTTGGTTAATCCTCTGTGGTTCCACTTTTTTCAACTGCTTTTAATGTGTCCCACTTTCTCTCTCCTCCCTCTATTTTCCTCTTTGTCCTCAGCTTACTTCATGAGGGTGGGAGGAGAGCAAGGGGTGGAGTCTTGCCCTTTCCTATAGACTCAGGCAAAAGCAAAGTGATGCAGCTTTCCCTTGCTTGTCTATTCTTCCTCATTAATAACTTCTGTCATCCTGTCCACACTCCAATGTTGCTTGGCCCCACGCATCCTGGGTTTTTTTATGTGAAATGTTGGAGGATATGCTTCATTGGTGGAGTAGCACTTTCCTTGATCAAATGGCTCCTCAGCCATCCTCCAAGGTAGCACAGAACTGCTTCATAAAATGAGAAAGCCTAAGAAGAGAATGACCAGTTTAAATTTTTCTTATAATTGCTTTTGATCTTTCTTGTTGTGATGGTGGTGGTGGTGGTGGTGGTGATGGTGATGAACAAGAAGAAGAGGAAGAAGAGGAAGAAGAAGAAGAAGAGTAATGTAAATACAGTGGAAACCATACATAATAGTTAGCATCCAGACTATAGAGTGAACTTGTAAAGGAGAAATCTTCAGAGCCTTATAACTTGTTGTTATGTACCTTCATGTCAACTCCAACTTGTGATGACAACTTGGCAAGATAGAGGAGATTTGGCATTGCCCTCCTCCAAGGTGATGACTTGCCCATGTCAACCCATGGCTGAGGATGGATTTGAATCCTGGGGTCCCAGAGTCCTAATCCAACACTCAAACTACTACCCCACTTTGGCTTCAAGCCTTACCACACTATGCCCCAATAGCATGTTGTCCTGATAGGATCCTAGCATTACCATTGCCAAGATGGGATCGGAGCCTGAATGCTCCCCACTGCACCGTGATTGGCTGCCGCAGATGGGTGGCATCAGGCACACTGTTCTTCACGAGTCCCTTTCCCTGCCTCTTCCCCACCCCATGACCCATGATTGGTCAGTTGTTGTGCTGTACTGTGGAAGGAAGTGCTATCAAGCACTTTGGCCCTTACCGCATCCCTGTAGCTGACAGGATTGTGTCAGGAAAGGGGACCATAATGAGATTTTTTCCAGTAACGAAAAAGGGCATGTTTCCCATGGATGGGGATGCGACGGCAGCAGGACAGCAATGACATGTGTCCTGGACCAGGAGCAATGCGTTGCTCTGCTAGGATGAAAATGTTGTGCGGTAAGGGCCTTAGATGCGATAATTAAATCCATGAGTGCGGTGAGGAAAGAAACATATAGTAAAATGTTACTGCAGGTTAGGCCTCCTTGGAGATAGCATAAAGATATCATTTTGATATCAATAATTTGGTTCTCTTCCACCACCCCTCTCTACATGTTTGTGAGGCCCTCAGACAAGCACAGAACTAGGCTTGGCCATCAAACACTGCAATATCCCAAAACAATACAGGAAGGCCAGAAATAGCCAGATCACCGCTTTAGGAGACCTCTCTGCAAACACCCTCATTATGTATGCACGCTGTTTACAAAGGACTCCCTGCCCCAAGCAGGCAACTTGGCAAACTGAATACTCAACTGCCAAGCACTGAGTATTTGCATACTGTCTACCTCTTTGTCAATTCGGACTTAACTCAATCATGCTAAATTTTGTCCTTTCCAAAGCTTTGTCTCGCTCCTGAAACTCATTGTTTTCTCCAAGTGCAGAATAGTCTGCAGTTACATTTCTCCCTATAAAAACCCCTGATTCCGAGACCTTCCTCGGATCACTCCGGACTTCCATCCAGCCTTGCTGCTGCTTTATTTGGTGAGCTGTCCCCTCAGTCCCACGTACTGAGACTCCATACCAACGAACTCAATCTTCAGACCTCACCAGGCTTCAGGACAGGTGTCGTATCACCCAATTCAACAATCCTTCTCAAAATCCCTCTATACCACTCCAACCTTTATTTTCCTTAGTTACGTGTGTGAGTGTGTTGCATACACTGTTTGTCTGTATTTAATAAAAATCTCAATTATTCTTATAACTTGGTGTGCTCCTTGGCTTGGCCTGACCCCGTAGACATTGGGTAGAAGATTCCGCTGCGTTGCCCTGCCTCTCGCATTGCTAACTTGTGCTCTAACTAATTTCCCCAAACTTAGTTAATTGAGAGCGCATATAGGTGTCCCTCCCAGGACCCCCAGTAAACAGGGTAACAAAAAACTTATTTTACCTTGTGCAATGTAATTTATTTTTGTAGATATGTACATAATCTATGACCAAGACATACAGTTAACTTATGCAATATTGTCTGACGTTAAGATTTGTATTTCCTACAATTATTCAAGAAAATTCAGCAGAAGAAACCAAATGTGTTTATTTCTGAATGTGTAAATCTTTATTAGAACACACCTCATCTCAACATTTAAATCTTTCTCTCTGCTTTAAAATTCTATAGGAGGGTAGCATCCTTGGTATTCAAGCAGGATCTGGGATTTTAGTGTCTGGGTCATTCCTCTGATCACTTCTCAGGGAAGAGGCAGATGACAAGAGTGGCCTAACTTATAGTTGTCTGATCCAAAGTCCTCTCCCTCTCCCAGCATACTCTGAATCCTGTAAGCACACTAGCCAGAAGCTGCTGAATTCTTATGTATTGAATTCAACAGGAGAAAAGTCAAGTTAAGGAGGAAAGTTTCACTGATTTACAAACATCCTGCCCCACCCAGTGTGAGCCATCCAAGTTTTGGCAATGGTAGACTCCTCTAACAATCAGCTTGGTCTGACAGTCCTCATGAAAATCAGTTGTTCCTAAGTTATTCATGATTTAAGTAAGCTCCATTGATTTCAGTGGGAACGAACTGTGACTAACTTGGAAGAATGTTATTCACGCTACAGAGTTACTGCATCTGATAACATCAAAAGTCATGGCCCCGTTCTGTGGGATCCTGGGATTTATAGTTTAGTGAGGTGCTTAGAATTCTGTATTACAGAGCTCTAATGTGCTTCCCCGTACTGCTTCCCTATACACAATACTTTGAGTGCCTGTCTACATTAGAGGCTTAAAATGATTTAATACTCAACCCCTCCCTTCTCAAACTACCTTGATGTCTTATAATTCCTTAGGAATCACAGAATTCCTTAGGATAGAGGCATGACTATTCAAATGTTGTGAAACTGTGTACATATATTCTTAGTCTGGATCCAGCCCTTTGTTTTTAAATGACATCTGCTTGTGTCATTGAACATGTTATTGAGAAGAAGCATCCCTTTCTTCTTTTAAGACGACACTTGTTATTTGTTGTTATTGCTATTGTTCTTATTAATTTGCTGTCCAGTTAATGAAGACAACTCTTCAGTTGTGGTAATGCAATCCTATGGGACTTACCCTAAAGTAAGTGTTCCTAGAATTGCACCCTGAAATATTTTTTTTTCTAATGCTCAGGATTGGTTATAGCATCCTCTATGAAATAATTTTAAAACCATAAAACAGATGATGTGTTGTGTAAAACCAAGACAAGCTTCCATCATGTTATGGCGAAGAAGAAAAAAGTCATATTTTGGTTATTATTCGAAATGAATAACATCACCATCTTGGTTTTAAGAGATGAAATCAGGTTAGTAACAGCAGTAAGAGTGGAAGACTAGGCTTGTTCAGAAGATAATTTCCACAGTAAAACATTGTGGCTGTTAGATATATGTTATTTGGGTATTTTAGCTACTTATGTTGAAGTGCTTCTGGTTTTTAGTGGGGTCAAGAGTCAGGCTGACAGGGAGGAAGGATCACACCAACTAAATCTGGCCTTTTAAGGATTTCTTAATGTCCATTCTTTCCAGAGCATTCAAAGCTATCAATTCAGTCTACTGAAGTGTAGGAGGGAAACATTTCAGACAGTGCGAGCGGAATGATAAGTGTCAATTCATTTTAAGGATCAAAACTGGGAATGAGTGTTTACAGAACGTTTCTCATAGCTGTTAGATGACTTTAGATGAAATGCAGCTTGGTGCCATAATATGAATGGCCATACAATACAGGCCCCTGCACTGATCTCACACAAAGAGGCTCACATTCTGTAAAGTGTACAACAGGCTTACACAAGAGTCCTATGAATATCAGTATTGTATTAGACCAAATAAAACTTAATTGCCATTAGACGGTACACTGATTTTTCCCCCCAACATGAAAGTGAACACACGTTACATTTCTTCAAGGAACACTGCAAAGGCAGTTAAAGAAATGTAGCACCTGTCATATTTTAGAGTACTATTATCAGACTAGCCCAAAGTGCCAGGATGAATAATGCAGCAGCCCTCGTAGCTGCTGATTTCCAAGGAACCTGAGAGTGAACAATTGTTTCATCTTGCTACCCCCCTTTTTCTCAGCCTAGTGGGAACACACTGGCCTTTGGCCCTCTTGCTCTCAACTATTACCTTCCCACCCCGAGCTATTCAGTGAGAAAGAGCAGCATGCAAGAGGCTTTCCCATTTTCACCTTCACCCACTCTCCATGGCACAGCTGGGGAGGCCCAGTGCAATGCTCCCCTCAGAAGACCACACAAAGAGCAGACTACTGTGTTGCAACTGTGACAAACCAGCTATTCTTTCCCAGCCCTCTAAGCCACATATTCCCCCATCCAAGAACAGATGCATTTAAGCTGAGCTTGAAGGGAAGAAATCTGGCACAGACCTTTGAATCTGATCTGCATTCAGAGACCTTGAGGCCTACCAGGGTTGTGTTCAGAACCAGCATTCCAGAGAGTAGCAAGCTGGTGTGTGTTTTTGTGCGTGTCTGAGTGTGTGTGTGTGAACTGAACAATGGGGTGTCTTGCCTTCCAGCAGCCAGCAGGACATGCTGAATTGACGACACTAAACAATTCCAGTCATGGATTTTGTACCGTTCCTTCTCGGTTTCTTAATGTTATTCTCCCTCCTGCCCCTACTCTCTCACCCTGCCACTTCTTGTATCAGAGGAAATCTGGGTGTCTATTGTCCTGACCAACTGATGTAATGCATCTATTTTTCTTACTTATTCAGCAATTGTTCAATTTCCCACCCACTTCAGACAGATGTCCCCAGAGAAAAGCAACTTTAACCATTTAATCTATATAGGGCTAGTGAGCTGTGAAACACACTGCTGCATGTGGTTATCTGGGGGATATTAGCTATACCCTCTGGGGCTGAGAG
Organism: Ctenosaura bakeri; assembly: GCA_948474755.1. Classification (NCBI taxonomy): domain Eukaryota; kingdom Metazoa; phylum Chordata; class Lepidosauria; order Squamata; family Iguanidae; genus Ctenosaura; species Ctenosaura bakeri. The sequence continues at coordinate 66,408 of CAOLHI010004105.1, read as the reverse complement.
AAGGCTTTGCAGTCAGGCTTCAGTTGTAACACGTCCCTCAAACAAAACTGCCAGACTGGCAAGGTGCAGAATGGTGTGACTTTTTAAGGAGCTGAAAAAAGTGTTTACAAGACCTCTGATGGTGGATTACCTGCCCTAAACACCTTTCCTCACCTTTAATCCCCTCCTTCACTTGGATTGATTCAAAAGTCATAAACAAATCACCATTTTCCTTTCCTTACACTATTCCAAAGACCATTTAAGTTCTGAGATGACAGTAGTTATCCCCATCATTGGCTGGGTTAGAGAGAGAGAGAGAGAACCCAGAAATAACCAGTCTCCTACATATTTGTTGAGTTTCAAATGCAGAAGATGGCAGGCTTTCGTACAGGTTTATGGTGGCTTGGCTGCTTTAATTCCCCTCTTGTTTGACTGGGTGGACTGAAAGATTGGGGAAAAAGTAGTCCTTACCTGTTCTTCGAAATATTTGCTATTCTTCCAATTTATATCAAGGATGAACAAAGTACAGCCCTCTAGATACTGCCAGACTGCAACTCCTATCAGCCCTAGCTGGCATCACCAATAGGTAAGAACTGCTTGCAGCCACAATCCATCAACAACTGGAGGGCTGATGAGGCTGACAGCCTGAGGTCACTGATGGCGAAGATGGCAGACATGGGTACAAAAGGCTGAACAGCTCCTGCTGTGCTGGGAACTGGAATAAGCTGCACCAGAGTCATGAAGTTACTTGCTATATATTTGTCCATTCCTTAACTCAAGATTGGGTGAGTTTTTGAGTGATTTTTGCATTGGCTTCAGTCCAGCATCCTCTCAACATAATATAAATATCTGTATACAGAGACAAGCTATGCAAGCCTTGTGCAACTCTCATGCAAAATGGCAACATTGCGCAACACATGCCAATGATTAGGTGCAATTCCACAATGCATAACCACAATACACAATATGGGATACACAACTACCATGCACAATATAGGATATACAACTTCAATGCACATATTGCAAGGACAAGGCATAGAGGAACATGCTGTCTGCACAACTCTGCTTCTCTGTTGTGCTACAGTGACTTTTTGGCTCTGCATGTGTAGTGTGCCTTATGCTTGTCTATGGCCCTTTTCGCATGGGCTTTCTGTCGCGCGAGAGCCCCCTGAGCCTCACGGGAGTGGGAGCGTCACTCTGCACAACGCACTCCCACTTCCGCCGCGCTCACGGGGCTGCAGCGGCGCGATCGCGGGTTTTTTGATTTTTGCCTCAAAGCGAAAATCACCCGCGCTCGTGCAATGCTCCCGGCGCCCACGTGCACTTACCTCCTGTGCAGAGCGTCGGGGAGGCAGCCAGGTCGTGCTTCCTTCCCTCTGGCCCTGCGGAAGGAAGGGGTGGGGCGGGGCGGTAGCGCGATGGACGCAACAGCCTCCTGCTTCGCGCGAGCGGGGGGGGAGGACGCGACAGCCTCCTGCTTCGCCCGGGGGGAGGGCGACTCGAGCGAGGCTGCTGCTTCCCCCCTTGTTCCTTCGCCTGCAGAAGGAATGAGGGGGGAAGCGGCACCCTCCCGGAGGAGCGTTTTCATGCGAGCCACCCTCCCCCGCTCGCGCGAGAAGCCTCAATGCGAAAAGGGCCTCCAACTTGATGCCAGTCAATAGGTGATACCCAACAGCCAACAGTAACTCCTGCAATTCCTCTCCTGAAGAGGTATGGGGGATATTGAACATTGTAGATTGTCCTTTTCAGAGCTGAAATAGAATGGTGGATCTCCATTTTTTTCTTCAAGTTGTGAAAGATGTCTCTAGGCCAATGTGCAAGGGGAATCATTCACCTATTCCAGTGCAGCCCAACAAGATATTGCACATGAGGTCTCTACAGTCCTCTAGAAAGGCTTATTAGGAAAAAGAGGGGGTTATAGGAAGAAAAGAAGGGAAAACTTGGTTGTTTGAGTTCTGTTATACTCACACAATGAAGGATTTCATTCAGCATCTATATTTGAGTATCAGCTTATTTGATTGTCCTGTAAAAGGGTAAACATTTGCTCAGAACCACAGAAGTTAATCTGGAGGGACTTTCTAGATAATAGCACGTTTCAAAATCCCAGAAGTCCCTTACCTTGAAATGGAGCAAGGTTCTTCATCTTGTGGGACAGAGGATATTTGAATGTTCAATTTCATAATTGGCTTGCAAGAAATTCTATAGATGCCCTCAAGGCTTATTTTCCCCTAATAAGCTATGGGGACTTATTTTCTTCTAAATAAGCAGATGTGCATAGAAAAATAGTAATGATAATTTATAAAAAGAAATCCCACAAGCTGTGACAGAATCCCATTGTGACATAAAGAACCTTATGCATTATCTTTAGTTACAAAGTTATTCAGATAAAGAGTGTTATAAAAACCATCAGTAATAGAAGAGAAAAACCTTTTTTTAATAATTTAATATGGGGAAAACTGAGCTTCCCACCCAGTAAGTTTGAAGAGGGTTAAAAGTGTGTGTGTGTGTGTGTGTGTGTGTGTGTGTGTGTAGGGGAGAAGTGGGGATTGATTGATGAGAACAAAGAAAGTGACCCTGTCAGACTTAAATCCATTATCAGTGAATGTATTGACAGACATTGCAAGTACTCACCTCCTCAACAGCAAAGGCCACCAAGCAGATCAGCAGCTGAGTATGCCTGTCTGGATTGGGTGGGCAGTAATCTTTGGCTGCTCTGCTTAGAGACTATGTGTAGGGAGCAAAGTTTTGGGGTGTATAGAAAGGGATGGAAAGGGTACAGTCCTTAAAAGTGAAGCCCTAATGTTCAAAACCGCTTTGGAAACATGAAGACACAGGTCTCTTGTTTTCTCCCCAATCTATTTCAGAGCAGGTAAAGGCATATGTAGGCTAAAATTCAGTGAAGTGGTTTTTGTTTTTTGTTTTTTTGACTACAGCTTTCAGAAGCCTGAACTATCATGATCACAGGCTATGTTGAATGATGGAATCTGGGAACTGGAGTCCAAAAGAAGTAATGTTACCAAGGTCTGATAAGCCTACTGAATGGTGGGAAACCATACCATTAGATGGCATAACAAAGACCTTCTTATACTGGAAGTTCTTAGCATTTGTAGGGTAACAAGGGTAGGGCAGCTTGGTGCTGCAACAGAGAAAGCCTTCTCCCTTGTTCCAAACAAAGATGACATTGGAAGCGTCAAGATAACCTCTGGAAATTATTTTAATAAGCCGCCAGCTCCTATGGGGAAAAATGAGCTGTCAGGTTCTCTGGGTCATCCTAAACTGTTAGGCACAGTGGTGAACTTTGCTCAGCTTTGGATGCACTGTGGGCCAATTCTCACCTCCAGAATTAACTACAGGGCATACCTTTCTGCTCTCATGCTGCTGCAGACTGTGCCAATAATTTTTGCCCCTTAAACTGAACAGGACATTATTGTTTTAAAGAGTTCCATGATTTACCACTAAATTTCAGAGATGGAGGGGCTGAACATGGCCTGTGGCTTGCATATTACCTCACCCTGGTATAGGGCTTTAAAGGACATCATAAACACCACTTAGAATTCATACCCTTCAACTGTTCTGATTTTAAAGGGACAGCCCTGATTAGTCCTCTTTTGTCTCACTTTTCGAGCTGCTTTTAAAATGTCCCGGTTTCTTTCTTCTCCTCTCCCTACTTTCTCCTTCTATCCTTTTCAGTTTACTTCCATTGGTGGAAACCAAGTTCAAAGTGGAAAAGTAGTTTTCAGTTAATTAATTCAGCAGAATGGAGAGGACAGGAAAGGGCAAAGTGAATTGGGTCTGGTTAGTTTAATGATATTTTTAAATTTTCGTATTTCTCAAGCTGTGTTTCTTTTAACTGTTGTAAGCTGCCTTAACTCCCAGGCTGGGAAAAGGCAGGATACAAATCTCCTCTTCCTTGTCCTCCTCGTCCTCCTCCTCCTCCTCCTTTTCCAATTTGGCAGGAACAGTTCCAATTATCCTGTGTGGCCCCATTTTTTCCAGGTACTTTTTAAGATATCCAAGTTTCTATCTCTTCCTTCCACTTGCTCCCTTTTCCTTGGCTTACTTTATTTGCTTTATTTTTAATTGTGAAATTAAATTAACTCAGCAGGGGGAGAAGGGAGGAGATGAGTCTTACCAAGTAAATTCAGGCAAACACAAACTGATGCAGCCTCTGCTAGTTTCTATTTTCTATCTCATTAATAACTTTTGTGATCTTTACTGCATTCTGATGTTTCTTGACCACACGTGTCCTGGTTTTCATCTGTGAAATATTGGAGGGTATGCAACAAATAGGGAGCAACATATAACAAACAAACAGGTAGCAGTATTTGCAGGCCTGAAGGTAAGAGGTTGGTGCCATCTGATGAAGATTGCAGCTAAGAGACAACCACACAACACAAGTTTGGCAGGAAAATGGCCACAACTTTATTGATTACAGCTGTATAGGTTGGCCTGCCATGAGGCACAGATCTAGCATCCAGATGACAGAATAGCCCAAGAACTGGAAGTGAACTGGACTCCTGACCCAAAGCAGGAGTCAGCAAAGGAGATGCCAACCAAGAAATCATTTGGGTGTACATCCATTGTGGTTCACTGTGTGGTGAGGGAGAGGCAGGTTCAAAACTGAAACCTGGCTCAGCCCCTAATGATATTACAAGGGCCAGTCCACGGTGATGTCATTAAGCATCAACCACAGCTGCCCAGAGCATACAAATCAAACAAAAACACTCAAGTATAAGCAATGGGAAAACATTTTCCTGTGGTGACCTAAAGGCACCAGAATCCATCTGATCTTGGAAACTAATCAGGGTCATCTGTGGTTAGTACTTGGATAGGGGACCACCAAGAAATACCAGGTGCTGTAGGCTATATTTCTGAGGAAGGAACTGGCAAAGCTACCTCTGAATACCTCTTGCCTAAGAAAACCCTATGAATTTAATGGGGTCTCCATAGGTCAACAGGTGACTTGAAGGCACATGCACACACACCGTGACTGTTCTCTTCCACTAAGCCCTGGTACTAGGCAAGGAAAGGAAGGGAACTAAGGGATCCGATGATAAGTTCACAGCATCAACTCCAGAGCAACCTGCAGGAGCTGGGAGCAAAACACAGTAACATACATACCCACCCACTCATGAACTCCCACTCATGAACTCATGGGGGGGAGAGAATGAGAGAGAGAGAGAGAGAGAGTCCTTTCAAGGCCCAAGATTGCTCCCTCTTGCCTTAAGAACCAAAGAAGAGATTCTAAGCCAGGCAGCCTTGAGTTCTGCAAACCCCAGTCACCATTGTCATACCTGACCTCTCCAGAAAAGAGCACAGCTGGTGTATCGGCCTAAAGTTGAACAAAAATACCACTAGCTGTGTCAGGCATCTGAGTATTCACGGTCAAAGCAGAATTCAGAAAAATCATCCAAGTGCCACCTGTATTTCAGTGCTATTCCGTATAGCACAGACTGTACCCTGTAAGTTGACAGCTACTCCTAGCAGCTAGAGATTTTTTTAAAAAAGTGGCTTGGGAGCCTATTTTAAACAGCTATTTTTTATAGAGTTTTGAGAAGTATGATGCTGTGAAATAAGGAAGTAACATGTCACATCCTTGAAACCTGTGTTAAAACATTTACAAAACAAAACCATCATGTCAAACCTGGCTTCTCATAGTAGCTTTAGGACATCATCATCTTCATCATCCATCATCCATCATCATCAGTCACCATCCTATCCCATTGTATGACACAGCTATCAACACATATAAAGTAGGAGCGATTTATAAAGGTGGGATTTGTTTGTAACTTGACATAGTGAGTGAAGTAGACCATCATTTCACCTTGTCTAAATATTATCAGACTTTGTGAAGTACCTTTCACATTTCTTTGTGTGTGTTTTAAAAAATGGATCGTTAGCCTTTCCTAGCTGGATGAGTGATATTTTCTTCATCACCTTTCACTGTCATGCCTGCTGAGGTGCGTATAATTTAAGCCGTCATCTTCAGTGTTTAACAGCAGCATACCTTTATACTTTTCCACATGTTCCAGTTTATCTGGGTCTGTGCTTTCTTCCCAAAGAAAATTTCCATAAAACCCACAGAGAATGTACCCACAAACCAAATTCAGAAAAAACAAAATGCCACCCATATTTTAAAGCTGTCTCACAAATGACAAACAAAAACAAGAAAAATTTTAAGAGAAAAATTTCCTCGGTAAGGCTATGATCCTACACCAACTTACCTGGACAGAAACAGCTTTGACTTTTCCGTATATATGCGCACTCCTTGCCCTTCCTAGCTAGTGAACTCTATCAGAGCTAGGATTATGCTTGTGGTAAATGCCTTACTGAGGAATCATGTGGTTTCTGGCACCCAGAAGACAGCAATGGCAAGCCCATTATTGAAAAAGCTGGATTTAGATCGGTTGGCTTTGGTCTTAGAATGAGTGGTGATTTGCCAGCTCCAAGGAATCTTGCCACACACTAATTATGTAGATCCATCCGTTGCAATCTGGTTTTTGACCTTGGTTTGACTGGAAACTGGCATGACAACAGGGGAATGAATAGGAAGGATGAAGCACTCTTGCTTCTGCTGACCATCTCAGCAGCTTTTGGTACTGTTGCTGTATTGTTCTGGATTGTTTCTAGGTGATCGGAAATGGATGCATGGCATCATGCTGATTCTCATCCTTCCCCTGAGGGATGGATCTGAAAGGCTGTGCTGAAGGAATGTATCCTCTAGTGCCATCTCCCTCCCTCCCTCCCCCTCCCTCCCTGTTTTTACCCCACTGGCATACCCTATCCTGGGGACTATAAATTTGATATCAAATATGCCTGCCATGCCAGAGAGGTTGCCTGAATGGGTATGAGACAAGGAGCTTGAATGACCAAAACCAGGTCAGGACAGGAAAATTTTTAGTCGTGGTCCCCTAGGGGATCTCAGGCTAAACACGTCCACACAGATAAAGGGTCCCCAGCCAAGGAATGGCCAACTTGAGCGGATTATTGGGTTTCCCCAGGTTGAGCAACTTGAATAAACCCTGCACTGCAAGGTCCATCTGCATAAACCAATCATGCAAACTACCAAGTTGCTATTGTGCAGCCTTTTTTTCTTTATTTTGGCCATTGTTCTTCCTGGGAGAGGGCCTGCCCTCGAGGTATGTTCTGCCCTATAAGTATTCCCAGTTTTTGAGGTTCTCTTTGGAGAACTCCCAGACCAGCATTCTGTTAGTTGAATGATCCCCTCAGCCACCACTCTTTGCTGAGCTCCGCTCTTGTTGCCGCTTCCGGACCGAAGACTTCAGGATAGGTGCAATATCACAACCTTTACACCCTCTCTGCTGAATCCCCTATCAATTTTCACCTCTTTGCCTTCTTGATAGGCCTTGTGTGAGTGAGTGAGTGAGTGAGTGAGTGAGTGAGTGAGTGAGTGCATTGTTGCGTGAGAATATTTTCATTAATAAAAACCATTTATTAGTATATTTGTCTGGCTTTTCGCTTGGTTTGTCCCCATAAAAATTGAATAAAAGACTCTGCTAGGTTACCCTGCCTCTCATTTTGCTACTGCCAGTGCTCTGCTAATTTCCCCAACCTTTTCATCTTGGAGCGAGTCAAGGGTATATCAACTTCCAGGACCCCCAGAAGGGTAACACTCTCTCTCTCTCTCTCCCCCTGCCTGCTCTACACTGTTATAGTGCTATTATTCCACTTTCAACATCCTATGGAATCCTGGGGCTTGCAGTTTAGGGAGGGGCATTTAGAATTCAGCCAGAGAGCTCTTTGGCCTCATTAAACTACAAACTCCAGAATTCCACAGAATGTTGAAAGTAGAATAATAGCACTGTAACAGTGTAGTGCAGAAGTGGCCTCTCTGTCTTGAAAACTGGCCCTTTCACCTCTCCGCCCCTCAACTTTCCAATATCCATTTCCAACAAATTCTTGGAGTCCTTTTAACATCATGCTGAACTCTGGGTTCAAGAACTGCTTCAAGAGTACTCATAAAGATAGCTGATTATTGACACTGTGTATGACACCCTTGCCACATCAGCACTGTAATAGTGTGATTTGCACTGTTTTTTTCTTCTTCTGCACTAATGCTGTTATCTCCATCCCATTTGCCCTGCCTTATGCTTTGTGACTGGTTGGCATACACACACACACACACACATAATAATACTATTACAGCATCATTGCAGTGCACCCATCATTGCACAAATCTCTTATCATGAGAGATGCACAAGAAAGAAAACAGACCACACTATCCCCCTCCATATTTGATGTCTTTCTCCTGTGAAGAACAAAAGTGCTTATCACACTACTCAGTTGTTTCAGGTTGTCTTTTTCAAAATGGCTTTGCTCATGCTCATTAAGCCTTAATAACCCTATTACAGCATGGCATTATTACAATGCATCTGCCACTGTCCAGATCTCATACTGTGAGAGGTGACAGAGGAAGAGAAATGAAACATACCATCCCATGCCATTTTTGCCAGCTTTCTCTTGTGATCGCAGATTAAATAATTGATAGATTTTCCCCATAATTATTCATGGTCACGCCACCATCCCACACTTACCTGTCCCGCGAAAGGGCAGGAAGCACAATGGCAGTGCTTCCTGCTTCAATGCAGCCTGGGAAAGTAACCCAGCTGCACTGGGGAAGGAAGAGGTGTGTCCATCACTCTCCCTTCCACAGGGAGCCAGTCTGGTGCAAAGGGGAGCGCTCCTGTCACACTCCCTTCCTAGCAGAGCCGCTGCTGGGATTGCCACTGGAGGACCACGCAAGAAGGTGGAAACGGCTTCTGTGTGCGTGTGTATAAAATAAAATGGGGGGAAAAAATTAAAGGGTTTCAAGAACATAGAGCACAGAAAACACAGATATTCTCTTGAGAAGTCTTCTGCTCCCTAGCCAGGCACCAGATGTAGTCTGAGGTTTCCCTTCTGAAGAATCCCCAAGGAATGGACAACCAGGCCACACCTTCTAATCAATTGTCCTCACAATGAGCCATCCACACTCAAACTGAAGCATAGTAGGAAAGGGAATCATTAACAGATTACTTTCAGGATGACAAAGCCATGTTCACAATGATTGTAGAGCACAACAGCACCAGGAGAACCACAATGTCATGTGATAAAGCTGACATCGACACTGGTTATTTTCATGCAAGAGTCCTATAACACTTCTTTAGTTGTATCTGTATTTAACCATAGATACTCCTGCAGTAGCAACAAAGATTGTTGGGACCAAGTATGTGAAGCATGTTGCAGAACATCTATACCAACTACACTGGTTTCCTTTTGTTTCTTCTAGATCCAATTTAAAGATATATTCTAGGCCTTTGAAACTCCAAATAATTTGGGACCAGCACCTCTGAAATAATGCTTGTACCTGTACAAAATCTTTTTAGTTCTCTTGGTTAGCTACCAAGGCCATCTTGTCTGGTCTTTGAGAAGGGACGTTAGGTTTATGTGTACCAGAAACTTTTATGTTGGTGACCCTATAATTCTGAAATTAGTTCACTCAGGACAGGAAGTTATTACACTGGGGCTTACTCTGCAGACATGCATAGAACTGAACTGTGCTTGGTAAGTTTGGTGGGAAAAAATGTCCAAACTGCAAGGAATTCTATTTAGTCCCACCTACTTTGCTTTGGTCCTACTCCTTGCGCTTAACCCCACACACTGCTGGAATGTGGAGCTTACTACTTTGATTAAAGAAACACTGTACATGAGGTGGTGTGTGGTGGTGGAAAAACTTGCCTGATATTCAGACTTTCACACATATACATTATCACTAGATATATTCATCCACTGAACAAAGGGAGATGCTTATGCAAACTCATACATAACTCAGATGGATTGAAGCCTGAGTCAGAGTTTTCATATGACTTGGATAATACAGTACTTTCCACAGGAGGCAAGTCAGTTATTTCCCTATAACTTCAAGTTAGAAGACACTTATTGAAGTGTTTGCTCAGGAGATTTTATGAATGTATGACATCTTGCTTTCACTCTTCTTTTTATAAGGACTGAAGATTCCAAAAACTTATTCAGCCATTCTAGCCCTACAAGATGAGGCAAAGCAAGAACAATCATACTAATTCCATGTCTGGTAACTGTTTTCATTGCTGTCCACAATTTGGAGGGTGATGGTCATCAGTGAGGAGACTGCTGTAGCTAGTTGGCTTGTTATTCAACTGAGAACAAGGATATTCCAGAGTCTAAAGTCATGTCTATACAAATAATACAAACAGAACAAGCTCCCCTGTGCAATCAGTTGCCCACCAAGTCATGGAAGCTGGTGAGGACAGTGACAGAGGAGGTAGACTTCTTTATCTCATCATTCTAATCAAAAGGGGGGTTAATCCCTGAACATCTCAAGTAGATGTTGTACAGGTCTCTTCTTAAATTTAAATTGTTGAGGAATGTTATAACTGGGTCTCTTCTAGCAATGAGAACTCATTCGTGATTAGGGATGGAAAAGAAATGCATATTAGCCAAGACTCCCCCCTCCTCATTTATCCAATTTGTTGTTAGCAAGAGTTTCAGCAAATGTGTGCATACCTTTCCCATCATCAGAAGAGCGCTATGAGTGTAAAATGACCTTTGCTTTGCTTGGTTTTGCTTTGCTTTGGTGATATGCAAATAAATGAGTGTGACTAGAATGCATCTTTTTGGAACAATGAACACAAGCATGTTTTAGTCAACAGGGGAAGTATGTATTATAAGAAGTGTGTCTGTCAAAACATGATGCATTTCTATGCAGGACAATAAAAATGCATTCTAATATGAAATTGGATAGGGCAAGAATGCTGCTAGGGATTCAGATTCTGGGATTCTAGGATGTCACACCCCTCATGCAATAGACTGTAGGACAAGTGGCTTTATCTCTTGGTGTGTGTGTGCTGCAGTACTGAATATATTGCTGTGCAAGCAGAGAAGGTGTTTTAGGGATGGGGATCAGTTCTTGTGCAATGACTAGAGTGACCAATCCCATGTCAGTGGGGCTTTCTAGCCTGCTAGTTTTCAATCCCACATGAAACACAGTGAAAACAAAGCTGACACATTTCTAGATCCCTCTTGCTACTGTAATTGTTCTTCTTCCCTTATATGCATAAAGGTAGTCATTTTTCTTACATTGCAAAGAACATTTAACATTTTTCAACCATTCAGATACATTAGGTAAAGATAAGCTTCTCTTTTATTGCCTTGCTATTGTAATGGTGTTACAATGAAAAGATCTGCAATAAATCCCCTGTCCACAGGTTGAATAAATTTCAACCTGGTAATAGCTCTATTGGATGACAGCTCAGTTTACAACCTGCCATTTCATATATTATTTCTAGCTCATCCAACCAGTATTTTAATTGTTTCATTCTCTGCTCCTAGCAGACATGTAGAAAGCCAACCTATTAAAAAAAATAACAACCAAACTTAACCATTCCAACATTTGCCATGGGAAGAACTCTACAAATTCCAATATCACTGACAGATGATCTCGTCATAGTTGTCTCTCAGATGCAAAGACAGGATAAAAGTGCAATCTTGTAGTTTATATCATAAGTTAAATCCTGGCTTTCTTGATCTCGCCAAATGTTCAATGAATACAGGGGAATTTTCATATTACTAAATTATAGCATTATGATGATTCCACTTTAACTGCCATAGCTGCACCTTAAAAAATCCCGGGGCTTGTAGTATGGTGAAGCAATAGAGCTCTCTGAATGAGAATTCTAAATATCTCTCCCTCAACTGCCAAAATCACCCCAAGATGCCATAGTGCTATAATTGTATCATGTGAAAGGGACCCAGAATCTTGAATAGTCTGCATTGCTAAGTCAGATAGTATCAAGAAGCTCAAAACAGGGCAAGATACCTATCAGCATCTGTCTCTTACATTAATCAGAAACACACAGCGTTTCCATACAGAGGTCCTATTTCTAACCTACAACTGGGTAGTATTGTCTATGGTTGGACAGCTGAATGTTATTCCCGTTAGACAAAGGACAATCTCTTTAGGTAGCAGAATACAGAGAGCCATTGTAATGTAGTGTTGGCCTTAACTTGGTAAAATAGATTCAGGTCCCCACTGATCCATGAAACTCACTGGGTGAACCTGGGCCAGACATTCTCTCTCAGCCTTCCTTACCACATAGGGCTGTTGTGAGGATAAACCAGGGAGAATACAATTTTATAATTGCATAACCAAATATGTACACCTATGTTCCATACATGTGGGCAATCATATACAATGTGAAACCATGTGCAGCAGAACCACATGTGAAACTCAACTTCCTCAATCTTGAATTGACAACAGGTGTTCTGGATTAGACAAAAATGTCAGGGAACTTAAACAACAATAAAAAAGATTCTAGCCAGATGAGACTGGCCAGATCACCCAGTTTAATTTCTATTGGTGGTTTGTTTCACATTGTTCTTAAATTAATCCTCTTTACTGATGGGACTAGTACAACATTTTTAAAAAATGCCTCACTGGGATCCTTTGTGTTCCCAGTGGTGCTATGAACTGAAGAAGGTTGAACCTTCATTATCTGAAATGCTTAGGTCTAGAAGTGTTCCATATTTCAGATTTTTTAAAGAAATTTTTGGAATGCCTGTATTTGCATGTACATATATAATGAGATATCCTGGAGATGGGACCCAAGATTAAATACTGGTTTTCTCCTCTAGACCCTCCACCAGGATTTTCATTTTGTGTGAGTAAAGACAAAGAACAGAGCCAGAGAAGAGGGCAGGCAATAAATAATCCCTCAGTGTCTCTCCTCCTCTTCTTCTTCTTCTTCTTCTTCTTCTTCTTCTTCTTCTTCTTCTTCTTCTTCTTCTGGCCTGCCATCTCTTTCTAGCCTTTCATTTCATTTGTTTGCTACTTATATTGTGTATGAGATGTGAGGCTGGAGTGAAACCGAGGATCTGTGTAATGACAGGAGTCCACATCTCCTGCTATTTCACATCTGCACCTCTTTCTCCAGGCTCACATCTCTTGCTTCTTTTCAGCATCTCTCTTCTCTCCGAGAAGCCCACCGACTAGCTTGAGAAGGAGCACCAGAGCTGCCCACTCAAAGGCAGAAACAGGCAGCTGGCTGCAAAAATTTTCAGTTTTTGAAAAGTTTCAGATTTCAGATTTCCACAGAAGAGATACTCAACCTATATTAACTTTTGTATTTTCAAATTTCCTTTAATTCACAATTCTTTTAACTAATATAAGGCCCTGTCACTTGGCAAGAACCCTCCTAATCTAATTAAGTTTGAAATAATTTAACTTCATAGTTTGGGATTTAATGTGCAAAGATAGCAATAGATAATATTGTACCTTTATCTGTTACCTCTTCTCTTTCTAGTGTGCAATTGTATAAGAGTCTATATAGAAGTAAATCTTACTGAAGGTGTTTTTAAAGAAACACCTATGTAAGCAGGTATGCATTCACCCCATTTTTCTTTTCTTCTTGAGAATGTTTTACAAGAACAATTATATATATATATATATATATATATATATATATAGTTTGAAAAGTTTGTTAGTTTTGTTTTTCATTTTGCAATAGGTCACGTTGGCATTGTGTTATGAATGACACCATTAGTCTGGAATCCATTCACCACGAGTTGGCATTTTTTTGTATTTTACAGAGCCAAGCTCTATATTAGATGCTTCATAAATAATTAATAATTGTAACATTGATTGATCCTGATACATTATTTTACTGGCCTCTCAATTATAGATCTGTTGACTGAGGGGGAAAAGTTTCTTGATTAATCACTTGTCTTTTATATAACTGATTATGTGGCTGATTACATTTAAATTAATCTGCATATTAGCAGCATCTCCAGATCAGTGACTTTTGGAGAATGCACAATTTAATGAACAAAATTGCTACTCATGGCTAAAAAAAGTTTAAAAAAAATAAAAAATAGAAAATCAAGACTGTTTTAAGTTTTCGTTTCTTTTTCCTGATTGCAATAGTACATCAGTAAAAAAGATATATTCTCAAAACCAGAAGTATTTCTTCAGTAGATCTGCCAATTAAATATGACTGCCACCAATCAATGAATTAGAGTTTTTAACTTTTCTATATAGGGCAGGCCCTCGGAGCTTTTAACTTTTCTATATAGGGCTGGCCCTTCCATTAGGCAGAGAGAAATTAGTCCATCTAGCTGTTCCCTTTCCTCCTTGACTGTTTCCTTTTATTTGGGTAGAGCTGTGTGCATGCCACACAATTTGTTCTAAGTCCCTAAACTAACTGGCTGTCTCAGGTGTGTTGGAGCACACTAGTCTACTGCAACTGTGTAATTAACTACCAGTCCAATAAGAAAATAAAGGGTCTTCTAGCCATTGGATATTATAAAGAAGTATTAGATAGCCTTTCAATTGGATATAGTGATATCCAAGTTAGGTTTGAATGCAGCTTCAAAAAGCTTGGAGGAAAACATACAACGTAGAGAGAGAGAGCACAGATAAAGCTTGCTTATGCCTTGTAAATGTTCTTTTCTCTTCTGATTTCAAGGACAAACTCTTTTCAGACAGAGCGGTCCAATTTACAGAATGGTTCTTCTTCATATTCTTTTGAATGCAGAACACTCTTTTGACTATCCAAGGATGACAGATTGACTCTTGTGGAGCTGAAGAGCTTTAATTTAATGTCCAGTCATTGGGAAAACTACACAAAGGAACGGACTCTACAGAACAGGGTTGATATAACCTCAGCATGACTAGAATTTACAACTCTTGGCCTTTTTTGAAAGAGTTTTAAAAGCTTTTCCCAGTAGATTCATCATGTTGCTGCTTTTGTGTGCTCTTCAGAACCCCTTTTGAATTTTTTTTTGTTCCTCTAAACTTTTGATTTCTGTGATGACAAGGGATAGTCCCTTGTTTGGAATCAGAACTTTCATCTTCCCTTTCAGACCAGGTTGTAGAAGCCTGTCTTAGGCAAAAAAAAAAAAAAAAATCTTGCCAAACTATTTCAAGTGTGAACTGCAGATCTAAAGGAGTATCTAAAATGAAAATTCAATAGAGTTTTTATGGTAGGGTGAAAGATCCATATCTTAAAATTTCATTGTTCAATTTGTTTTTAATGATGTTGGTAGCTGGCTTGAGCATTGTTGTCCTTGCAAGGAAAAGGCAGATAGAAATGTAATAAAATCAATCAATCTATCACTACAATAACCTTGGACACAGAGGCGTCAAACTGGAGCTTTCAGTTGAATCTTGCTTCCAGGTGGATAGCTCTTGTGACTGGTAATCAAAAGATCTTGTGGAGCTATTTTTCCCTTTATAATGGTTTCCTCCCCAGCACTTTCTTTCTATGTGTGTAGTAGTTGTAACAGTAAAAGAAGACAAAAAGGAAAAAGAACGAGGAAGAAGAGGGAGGAGACAAAGTAGTTCTTTCACATGTCTAATTTGTTATGTCAGTTTCTATAAGAGAATAAACAGATGATTCTTTGAGATTGTGTAGTAGGGCTTTATCAACCATATGAACAGCAAGGAATAAGATCAGAGAGGTATGGCTAGAACCAGTACATAAGATATAAAAGATAATATCCACATTAGGTTTTTTTAAAACATTCTTCATTGATATAACTGATATATATATATGTGTATCGATGTAACAGTTAATCATTATAAATGTCATAAATATTTTAAATTGATCAATAAAATTGTTTCTTAAAAGAAAAGGTAAAATTGTGTATAACACCAAAATTGAAAACTGACATTGTCTGGTTCCCCTCTCACATAAAAGTCTGGGAATAAACAGAATGATTACTTGGGCCATTTCCACACTAGCCTGTTATAGCACTATTATTCCACTTTCAACATGCTATGGAATCCTGGGGTTTGCAGTTTAGGGAGGGGCCTCAAGAAGAAGCTGTGGTGACTTCCACAATGTTCAACCTTGTCCTATAATTCTGGCTGTGTGTTTATTTAAGCCATTGAGAAAATGTTGTTCATGTCATCTCCTTCTACATCTGCTGTTCTAAAACGTATCTCCAAATGGGACCACAAGAGGTGTAGGAATTGTACAACATGCAGGCTGTTTGTGGCATGTCATGGACCCTGCTTTGCCCCTGGTGGGGGCAGACCCTATCATCCTTACTGAAAAAAACCGCACACTCTGAAACCTTTATGGGATACAGTTCACCACTGTGGCCATTTCCACACTACACTGTTACAGTGCTGTGATTCCACTTGCAACATCCTGTGGATTTCTGGGGTTTGTAGTTTACTGAGGCCAAAGAGCTCTCTGGCTGAGAATTCCAAATGCCCCTCCCTAAACTGCAATCCCCAGGATCCCATAGGATGTTGAAAATGGAATAATAGTGCTATAACAGTGTAGTGCAGAAATGGCCTGTAACACTATTTCAGCTTCCACCTCTATTTGGGGGAGGGGGAGTCCAAGTAGCCTTTCCCACGTGTTAGAAATAAGCCCAGTAGATCTTAATAAAATGCCAGTGAGAACTTAAATAAAAAGGTTGAAACAGATTCTTGGATCAAGCAGCTCGGTTGCACAATTGAGTTTTATTCAATTCTGCAGAATTGGGTGCCCGCCCTGGGTCAAGGGTGAGAGCACACCAAGCAAATCAAACATCCTATATTTAAACCCTATTCCCAGCTGCATGGTTACTCCCCCTCTCGCCAGTAGGTTGTTGATTATTGGGGTGCACATTCTTCCCAGTCCACCTATCTAAAAAGCCCCTTTCCCACTGTTTTGATTCACCAAAAGCACTTCCCCTGCCCCCCTCTCCAGCACTGTGCTCTGCATCTTATGAGTTCTCCTCTCCCCTTCCCCACTTATTTCTTAACTGTTTGTTTCATAGGAAAAGGGAACTTGCCTGGTTTTGCAGCTTGGCTGTCTAACCTTGTGGTTGATTTTAGCAATGGGCAGAGAAATTCAGGAAGTCAGGCTCTTACCACATGATTTGTCTTGCTAAGCTAATTTTGCAATATTTTATTTGCCTTAGATATTCTGCTTGTTGGACTTCCAGCAGAATCAGAGCTATAATTCCCAATTCTTACACCACCTGAAAACAGAAGTGACAATCTGGAGCTCAGGGTTGTTGCATAAAGGGGCACATGTGGTCCCCAAACTTTCAATAATTGCCCCCCCCAATCTACAATGAGAATCAATTAATTAATGATTGACTTTGTTTCCCCTTGAATGATGTCAAAAGAACAAGAGTGTTCAAACAGCTGTCCAGATAGCTAGTTTCTTTTAGCCATCCATCACAAGGCAGTTGTGTTGCACAAAGAAATGTTTTTGGCCACTGATAATGAAAAAGTGAGGTGATTTCAACTGTTTAATGGGCAGAAACCCCCTCAAAATTAGGATGAAATGCCCCGTGCCTAGACTATTATGTTTCCAGAGCTTGGCAGGCTTCTGCAAGCAGAGCAGAAGTGAAAGAGGAGGAGCAAGCAATGGGAGGGGAAAATAAATTAAACCAGCCCTATGGCTAGACTGAATCTTTCTTCAAGTTGGAGGCCAGCTGCAGGGCAAAGAGGATCTGGATAATATCCGGAACCTCCACCGCTATGCCTATATGACACTGTGATTCACCCATTTTTCTCCTCTTCCCCTTCAATTCCAAAGATGTAAGGAGTAGAGAAAGATGCATGGGAGTGGCAATCTCTTTTAAACTGAATCTTTGTTTTAATATTGGACTGCTCTACCCCCATTTTAAAGAGAGACAGCATGACATAATGGTTTGAGCACTGGATTATGACTCTGGAGACCAGAATTTGAAGCTCTATGTGGCCCCACAAACCTACTCAGTGACCTTAGACAAGTCTCTCTCAGCCCCAGAGCAAAGGAAAGGCAAAACCCTCTGTGAACAAATTGAGGTTTGTCTTAGAGTTGCCATTAGTCAGAAACAATTTGAAGGTACACATCATCAACAACCCCATTTTAAAGAAAAAAGTCCAGAGCTGAAGAAGGAAATTAAATGTTCCATCAGTCCCATTGACATTGGGTTATGCAGCAAAGGATCTTTCTTGTGGTGACACCTAATCTTTGGAGTTCTTAGCTGAGGAGGCCACATTGACTTCTGTTTTGTCATCCTTCTGCCAGGAGGGAAATGCATTTTTTACTCAAGCATCTTTTGGAACATGAGGCAGCCCAACTATATTTTTAATGGGGTTGTTTACTATTTTTTTAGTTGACTTGGTTTTAATTTTTTTTAATTGTCTGTTTGTCAGATCTTTGTTTTATTAGTGATAGCTTCCTTCAGCCCCCCCCCTTTTCTTTTAGACAGAAAGGGAATTAAATAACACATGATATTTATTTCCTCTGGTTTACAAATGAAAGAGCAGGTTTCTTGATGCTCCGTCATGGTTTCTTCTGTAACATGTCAATTGATCTCAGAGATGGGGTAAGAAACTGCAAAGAATGAAGGTGTCCAGTTTTCCCCCCTGTACCAATAGTGAGCCACACTGCCTCTTTTGCAGGTGATTTTTGGACAAAACCAAAACCAGGTATGACTTCCATTTTTCACTTCCATTTTTGGTTGGTGCTGGTTTTTGTGCATTTGGTGGGCTTGGATAGGTTGTTGGATATAGAAATGTAAACTGTCTCTGTAGGGAGCAAAGATTTGCCATTTTGGGCTCCTAATTTTCCCATTTTGAAAACTTTTGGGTGTTTTTTTTTTTTTGGAGGGGGGAAGGTAAGCATAAGTCATATCGGAAATTCCTGGAGGGGAGCACGTGCTGTTGGTCACCTATACTTTCTCCGCTTCTCACTTACAGGGTGAAACAGTGATTGCTGTTAACAGAATGCCCATTTGCTATTTTGAAGATCCCACTTTAGGTGCCATAACACAGAACAATGTTTTCACAATAGCAGCTAAAGTCAACCTATTGAAGCATTCTGTTCAGCTTTATTAGCTTTATGCTATAATACAGGAAATTACTAAATACTCTTACAAGTAATGGAAACTGACCTACGCCTTCCAGATAGCACAGGAACAAAGTGCAGTTTCAGCATACATTATGTCTGTTGTTTGAAATGGTGCCTGTTTGAACACTCACAACCTTGCAGATTTAATAACTTGCAATTTCTTTCAAACTCATTACAGGAAAATTAACAAGAAGCTACTGTATATCGCTGTTCCATTGCAGCACTGATAAGGTATTTATATACCATACATTAAGCCTTCTAATTCCATTTGTATTTTTTAGGCCATTTTCGCATTAGACTGTCATAGTGCTATTATTCCATTTTCAACATCTTATGGAATCCTGGGGTTTGCAGTTTAGGGAGGGCCCTTCTCTAAACTGCAAGCCTCAGGATTCCATAGTATGTTGAAAGTGGAATAATAGCACTATAACAGTGTAGTGCAAAAATGGCCTTACTCACCTGTCTGGTCGTGTCATTTTTCAAAAAAATTTGTGAAGCAATAGGAAGCAAAGATCTGCATATCTTGTATGCTATTATAGCTGAAGACATTACAAAGAGCCATGCATTAAAGCAGCCTTTCTCTACCAGATGCCCTCCAGAATTATTGCACGTACAATTCCCATTATCCTTATGCTAACTGTGGATGATGGAAGCCCAGAGGTTCATGACAATGGGAGCAGCAGATCAACCCATCTGGAGGGCCCTAGGTTGGGGAAGACTGCATTACAATAAGGAATTCAGTTTGCAGAATTATTTTCCACCAATGATATATCAAATCCCTTATGTAACATGAAGGATATGGAATTAAATCAGAGGACAGGAATTTAAAACAAAGACATAATTGCAAAGGTACAGGTGGAAATGTAGTCCTTTATTGTAAAAATCAAGACACAGCAGCCTGCTGTGCATCTGAACTCGTCACTTAAGTGTTCACTTCATTATGCTGGCTTTCACAAGTGATAGTTAATATTTTTGGGGGCATTTGGGGACACCTTTTCTACTCCTGTATTTCCAGAGTAATGCTTACTCCAACTTGAATTTTGATATCAAAAGAAAGCAAGCAGCACCTTTGAAACTGATTTATTTAAGCATGAAATTTCTTTTTTTTATTAATTTAAAATAATTGTATTGAATTATAACTTACAAACATTAAAAACCACAAAAAGAAAAAAATTTCATAAGTGCACAGATGAGATATGTCACATAATATCTATTATTCATACTATGTACCTACCTATAATTATATACTTACCTATAAATATATATTCATTGTCTCATAATCGTTATCATAATCTTATATTCTTATAATCTCATCTTCATCTTTAAAGTATTATTTATTTATTATTTAAAGTATTATACATTACTAACTTAAATAACCATTAAAAAAGAACATAATTAACATAACTAACAATTTAACAAACTAACAATAGATAGAAAAGTGTACATTAAACATTGGGCAATGCACAATACACAATCCATAAAAATACGTACATACATACATCATACATACAAATAGTGACTTCCTTCCTCTTCTCCGTTGGGTAAAGTACTCATATATATCTTTTAATCCTGATTTATTAGTATGTTTTCCCACAGTCTTTTGTAATTTATGAACTCTGATTTGATCAGTTTATTTATCATTCGATTTATCAATTATTTCATACCATTCATTAACCTCTTTTATAAATTTGTCTCCTACATCTCTATATTGCTAGATCTCATATAACTATTTTATAAACTTACTTCTTACTTCTTAATGTTGGTAAATATCATGTATCAAATCTTACTGAATTCATTCATAAAATCCTTCTACTGCATAGTCCTCCCACTTTTCTTTCCATAAGGGAGTTAAAATTTCCCATTCTTGTTTAAAAGTACTGTTAGTTCTATTTTCTAACATTAATGTCAGCTTATCCATTTCGACCAGTTCATATAATTTCAACATCCAATCTTCCAATGATGGTATATTTACATCTTTTCAGTTTTTTGCAAATATAATTCTAGCCGCATATATCATGTAACATAATATTCTTGAATATTTTTCCTTGCGATCAGATCTATCTTATCAAAAATATTTAATAAATATACCTCTGGTGACATTGGAAACTTAATTTTTAAATATTTTGTTATCTTAAGCATGAAATTTCATGGATATCAATAAGCAGAAGAGCTTATGCTAAAATAAACCATTTAGTCTGAAAGGTGCTGCTTGTGTCCATCATTTCTATGGATCCTGAAACATTCTAACTTAAAAAACTGGGGGAGACAAATAAATGAGAGGGGACTGGTGCCCTTTCAGACTTCACAATTATAATGCAAAATTCCATTTTTAACAATCATGCCAACATCCAATGGAGTCCCAGATTTTGCAGTAGAGGGAGGGTATTTAGAATTTTCAGCCAAAGAGAGATAGTGCCTCACTAAACTATAAACCCCACGATGATACAGAATGCAGCCATGGCATTCCCTGCAATATTTCGTAAGTGAAAACTGGGATACATGCGGCCAAACAACATCAGACTGTGATCAAGATGGCAAAAGTTGTTAATGACGAAAAACCCACAAGAAAGAGACTACATCAGTTTGCTTTTGCCTGAGTCTACAAAGGAGGGCAAAATTCTTTTACCTCTCTACTGCTGAGCTAACTGGGTACAAACTGCTGTTGTACATTGAACTCATTTTGTAGCAGTTGAAGTGTGTAGCAAATGGAGAACAAAAGGGAAAGGGGGAGGAGGAGGAGAGAGAAATCAAGACATTGCAAAAGTGAGACAATTACTACATTATTATTGTCCCTGCCAAACAAGGGCCAGTTGGAAGGTATGCCATGCCAGTTTATGTAGAACCACAGCTTTTTAAACTGGGTGGTGTGGAAGGGCCCATAATGAAAGACCAGCCCTTTTAAAGGGTCATAAAGGTCAAGGGAACAGTCGAATGATTAATTAGAAACCAGTAATGATCCTCACTATCTATTGTAACAGGTGATACCTGCAAAATCATTGAGGGGTTGAAAAAACAGGGTTTCATACAAAACTAGCCCCCTTCCTCTGTGTATATTCCCCTTCAGCCACAAGCCGTAAAAGTGGAATGATTAGCTGTATTCTTTTATTACCATTGACAAGTTTTTGCTTTTCCTTTGGGTGTGCCCATGCATGTACAAATATTCTGTCACTCAAATGGGAACAGACAGCGGATCCTGTATCACCTGTTTTAGGGCTGGGCCTGTGGAATAAATAAACTCATTCTACTTGTGGATTTTGAAAAGAAATGAACTCTCCAGACGCTTTTTGTCAAGTCACTTTTCAGAAGCACATTCACCGTGCTTTCCAGAACAATGTTCTGCTTTGTTAGTCTGTTGAGACAACTCAGTGTAACAGTTTAATCTTTCACTCACACAACTGCAAAAGTGTTCAAGAAAGCTGTAAGCTCAGACAGAGACTATGATGTGAGTTAGTGTTGTAATTATACTTTATGAAAGTCTAGTATGAAATGGAGTGTCTGTGCTTAAAGAAACATTCTTAATGGATTTGTGTTCTCCCATCCTCTCAGTGACTTCTGAGTTTTTCTAAGTTTTTCTAAGAAATAAAATACATTGCTGTAACAGGAGTGGATTTGTAGTCCAACAACATATCAAAGTCCACCCAGTTCCTACTCCTGCACTATAATGATATTTGGTATCATCCTTGGAAAGTTTATTTTACACAACAGCTCCCACAATCCTGGGAGACTCTGTGAGTTGTACTCTGCAAGAGTCATTTTTGCAAGATCTGTACCACAGACAACACAGTCACTCCTTAGTGATAGGCAACAAATACAGAATTCTTGATGCCTATAAAGATTTGAGGGGGAAAATATTGCCCATTGCTTCTAAGTCTTTCACTAGTATCAATTCAAGTTGCTAGTAAGTGAATAAGATGCTGAGCCGTTTTAATGATAGGGTCCCTAAAAGCAGCACTACATTGAAGTCAAAATGTGAATAAGCTTTTTGTCCACAGATGCAACCTTTTCACTCTTTCAATTTAGCCAATTTAGCAAGGACACTTCTAATTAACCATAGCTTTCTGTTTCACAGAAGTGGGAACAAATGATTATGGGGCTCAGAACAAGCCATGATCTAAAAGCAGTTGGTTTAGAGAAAGCAAAACTATGAATATAACAAGGAAACTATGTTAAATTGAAAAAAAAAGCATAGTATTACATTCAGATGGCTCACTAATGAAGAATAAAGAGATGGGTTTTGTCATTAAGGTGAAATACCATTGACCAAGCAAGGCCACTGGAATAACTTACAAAGTAAATCCATTATTTATATTGTAAGCTCTTAGGGACAACCTTTTTGAACTTCTTTTTTTGGCTGTGTTACTCTTACAAAGTGTCATGTGTTTCCTGTGTGGATTTTCACCTCCCTGCAGTTGCTAGAATGTATGCATGGTGTGAAAAGAAAAACTTTTGAGCAGTGCACTGGGAAAAAATGGAGTTGCATTGCACATTGAGTTTTGCTCCCTGGTTCATAAGGGTAAATACACATAAGCTACGTACTTGGATGAGAGATCTCCAATGAACACCAGGTGCTTTAGGCCATGTTTCAGAAGAAGAAATTGGCAAACCACCTAAGAGTATTCCTTGTCTAAGAAAACCCAATGAAATTAATGGGGCCACCATGAGTCAACAGGTGACTTGAAAGCATATATACTCACATTATGCATATAGTTTACTCTGACCAAAACATAAAGGCTCCATGTTCTGCAGAAAAAAAACTCATGATAGACTCACCTTAGGGTTGCCATAGGCCAGAAATGACTTAAAGGCACACAACAACACAATGTACAGAAGGCAGTGTGAAAAACGTATGATGATCTTTGCACACAGAGAAATGAGGTTTCTTCCAATTCCAACTGCTATTGACTAGAAAGCAGCAAATGAAAGTAATCAGCTGTCCATTGATCAGTTGGCTGCTTTCCAAAGAAGTCTTTTAGTTTGCAAACTCTGTGTTTGTGTGTGTTTGTAGGGTCCTTTTTCTTATATCACTGTTGTCTCTTTCCATTGTTGCTTTGTGCATCTGTTTGTTTTAATTTGTCAAAAATAAGGAAGCATGGGAACCTGCTTTCTTTAATTCTGTTTTCTGCAGACACACCTGATAGCCAATGAGAGAACTTCTGATTCAGTCAATGCTAGGATTGTTCTATGAGGTGGTGCTTTACTAATAGCTTTATTATTTATCCGTGTAAGCAAAGGAAGTACTACAGCTTAGCAGGAGCTCAGAGAGATCCACTTTCAGCCTGAAATGAGGCCACTGTGTAGAAACAAGTAATTAAAGGGTACAATGCCTGTAATCAATTGCACACAGGTTATCTTTGATTGCTCTTGCACAGGACAAGTTATCCACCTGCCTTGCCAGCCAGAAGGGGAAAGAAAAGTACTTCTATTATCTTTTGTTTGAAGCTGTTTTTCTGTGAAAACAAGGCCATTCTTATTTGAAATCTCCTCATTTAATTAACAGGATGCAAATGTCTGCTGAAGATGATACGCCCTAACAAACATGGTCCTGGAAACTGTCAGGATTGGAATGCATGAAATCAGAATTTATTTTCTACACAGACTTCCCACTAACACACTTGCCCAGCTACTTGCTCAAACATGTGGCAAAGATGACTCATGAATGCTCTTGCATCCTTTGACCTTGAAGGAATATCTGCTTTTGAAATTATATGTACATTTTGTTAAGTTTCTGAATGATAGTTGTTTTGCTTTAATGAACTGTAGGCAAATTTGCACACATTTGGGTTCGAGAATGGAGTTACAGTGGCCCCTCCACATTCATGAGGTTTTGGGGCACTGAACCCTCACAAATGTAGAAAAACCATGAAAAACCATCCCCTATTCCCCTCTGGAGCTCTCCTCTCCCATTGCATTGCCTCTGGCCTCAGTGCTTCGAGGGGAAAGAAAAAAAGACGAGGTGAAGGGTTTACAAGTGCTTTCCCCTTAGACAGAAAAATGCAGAGTATTGAAATCTGGCATTCTATCTACTTCTGATCACCATCTTGAGAAAGGAGATTCCTCCCAGAGGGGAGCAGTAGAGCAAAGAGAGTACCTGACCAATCAGTGGTCCTTACACAGTACAGCCATGTGGCAGAAAGGACATGCCTCCAGCAGTGGCGGCGGGGGGGGGCTTTGTTCACCCAAAAGGAAAAAAAAAACCATCAATTTTAAACACAAGATTTGCAAGCCTGGGGTGAGGAATGCAAGAGAATGGGAGGAGGAGCAAGCGGGGGAGGCAAGCACATGCCTCATGAATTATCGAATTCACAAAGATCAAACCCATGAATGTGGAAGGAAGACGATATTAGTAACTTGAAGAGAGCAGTTCATCAGCTTTCAGATGTCCAGCATTCAAACTGAACAATCTGGAACTGAAGCAAATGTTTGCTATACCCTTTTTAGGAGGTTTGGAAATCTACCCAGCAACAGCTTAGAATAACATAGTGCAAATCATAGGAGGATATGGGAAATTTAAATAATCATGAAACAGCAGTTATTAAGCTATAATGGGAAATTACCAAGCAAGCATCAAGTAAAAACTATCCATGTTGAATCTTTTTTTTTAAAAAAATCAGATTGTTATCGTTATTAGTGGAAAGTGATGGTTGGTAAATGGTAGGGCCACACTGCTGTGGTAATGCTTAATCTGCTTTTTCTTGAGATTCCTAAAAACGTAAAACCTCAGCAGCTTCTAATCTTTCCCCCAGTTTTAGATTTTTATTTTCATGACAGAGTAGCAGGAATCCTTACCAGATCTGCAGATGATACCAAATTAGGAAGGGTAGGTTAATACATTGGAAGATAGGAACAGAATTCAAAAGAATCCAGATAAACTAGACAATTGAGCAGAAATTAATAAAATGAAATTCAATAGAGACAAAAGCAAAATTCTACATTTAGACCACAACAACCAAGTGTAAACTTATAGGATGGAACTGGGGATATGTGGCTCAGTGGTACTACATGTGGAAAGAACCATTGGATTATTGTTGATTGAAAGTTGAACACGAGCCAGCAATGTGATGCTGCAGCAAATAAGGCAAATGCTATTTTAGGCTGCATTAATAAAAGCATAGTTTCCAAACAGTGGGAAGTAATAGTACCACTATATTCTGCACTGGTCAGGCCTCATCTGCATTCGTTTCTGGACACCTCATTTTAAGAAGTGTATGGACAAGTTGGAGCAGGTTCAGAAAAAGGCAGCAAAGATGATAAGTGCTATGAAGAACAAAACATATGAGGAAAAGTTGAAGGAGCTGGGCATGTTCAGATTAGTGAAGAGAAGAAAGAGAGGTGACGTTTTCACATCCCTTAAATACCTGCCCCAAAAGGGAGGGAGCAGACCTGTTCTTTGCTGCCCCAGATGGTAGGACTAGTAGGTCTAATACTTTGCAGTTACAGGAGGGTAGATTTTAATTGAATGTTAGAAGGAAATGCTTGACAGTAATAGCAGTTCAGCAGTGGAATCATTTGTCTGCTCTAGACTGCTCCAAAAAGAGCCTAGACAGCTACCTGTTGGGGATGCTTTAGATGGAGATCCTGTATTGAGGTGGAGGTTGGACTTGGTGACCCACAAAAATCCCTTCCAACTTTATGGTTTTATGGCTGCGAAAGGGCTGCAGCTTGAAATTGTTTGAGAAAGGGCTGCAGCTTGAAATTGTTCTGGCATTTATAATAATTATTGAGGTGTTGTTGATGATTTTTTATTAACATATTTTATTTAATACCCTGGAGGTTACCTTTCCATATTTTGGGGGCAGTAGAGTGTGCTTAAAGAGAAACATTCAGCAGAAAGACAGTTTCCACACATGTACAGCTGTGTGTGCATGGAGGCTACTTCCAGAATTTCCACTGAGCACATGGAGGTGAAGGGAAAGACAATAGTACCTTGTTCCATTTAATTATTTCTAAATAATTTAGAAAGTGTGAAAGAGATGAATACAGAAAAAGTCATATGCACAGTCTTTGTTTGCATATGTATATGGAAGCCAATACGTGTTTTGTCTAGCAGTGATGTAGACTCAAGTCAATTGAGTCAGGTTCAAGTCAGACTTAAGTCACTTCAGTGACTTGACTTGTGCCCTTTTTGCACCTTACCTTTTTGCAGTGCTAGGGTGCGGGTATCATGCGAGTAGCCACTTGCGAGAGGCTTTCGCGTCCCTGCTGCTTCAGCTCTGCAGCTGCTGCAGGCGGCGTGAGGGATCCTCCTCTTTCTCCTGCAGCACAGCCTGGGATTTTCCCAGGCCGCACTGGGACAGGAATCGCGAGCACTGTGGCTACAGAGGCTCTGCATGCACGGTAAGTGGGCGTGGGGCCCTGGAGCGATGCATGATCGTGCACCATTTTTAGCTAGAAGCCAAAAATGAAATAGTGCGCAATTGGCACCTGCTGGCCCCGGCAGCATCATGCAATTGTGAGGACATCATGTGGATGGCTCCTTGCAATTGTGTGACGCTCCAGAGCCCTTTTGGCATGGCAAATGCCATGTGAAAAAGGCCTTGGACTCGACTCAGTAATGAATGATGCACTGACTCGACTTGACTCCTGACTTGTATATTTTTAGTGACTGACTTGCTACACTTGGTTCAGTAATGTAACACATTCATCTGGAAACTTTACAACTTCGAAAAATGCTTCCATCCGTTTTTGCCTTCTGGTCACAAGACAATTTGTCTCAAGCTCAGTGTGTGGGTAAATTTCTTGGAGGGGGACAGCAATCAGGTTAGGCAATGAGTTTGAGGCAGGGTTGAGGTCTGCTTAGCAGCCTGTCCCTGCTGCATATCAGAGGAGCCTTCTTAAACTTTTCCTAAAAGCAGAAAGCAAGATTTGCCCAAAGTGCAGGGCATGTTTCTCAAAGGGGAACAGCAAATGTGTTAGGCAATAGGCTTGAGGAAGAAGGATCCTCCCAGTCACGTAGGGGTGAGGGGGTAGTTCACCCTGGGTGGCAATATTTTGGGGGTGTCCTGGCCCGTAACCATGCCCCCACGCACCGCAACTACATCCCCACACACAGTGTCCACACCGCTCATGACGTAGCCCAGCCCCCTCCCATACCCCTCCCCACACTCCAGGCTCTGCCACTGGATCCTTCCCTTTAAAGCCTTTGAAGCTTCAGTAATGGGGAGTAAGAAGGATCCTATTACCCACTTTCAAAAAAGCCTCCAGCTTCAGAAATGGGAAGTAAGAAGGATTGTATTTCACACTACCAAAGCTGCAGATGACAAAATCGCAAATGTGGAGGGCTGACACTACTCAAATTGTTAAACCTAATTTTATTCAACTCTGTCCAGAAATTCTGGAATATAGGTTGTGGTATAAAGTTGGCTTCCAGGCTTGAGACTTGACTTGAGGCTTGACTTGAAAGTATCTTGCAAGGACTTGAGACTCGACTTGACACTTTAAGTTATAGACTTGAGACTTGATTTGAGACTTAGAGATTTGATTTGATTTTGAGACTTAAATACATCACTGCTGCCTTATCTGAGAGTGTAACTACAAAACATAGTTATAATACTTAGATATCTCTGCAGTGGTAATGGCTCTATTCTAAGACATTCTGGGATTTTTCATATGGTTAGGAATTTCTCTGCTAAAAACCTTAGTGTTATAATTTCAGGGAGTGCACTAGAGCTCTTTAACAAATAATTCTGTGGCTCATCAAATTGCAAACACAAGGGGTCCATAGGCTGGATCTGTGATTGTCAAACTGATATCAAGCTGTTGTAACTGTTAGTGTAGATGCTTTATGGGTGTTTGAACCCAGGATAATCCTCACAATGTGGTATATCTAGTAGAGCAGACCCTGTCCTTTTCCATCAATTCCCACGCTTCCAATGTTTTATTTGTTTGTCCATATTAATATTTTCTCACATTCCTAGGACATTTCTGCACTATAGTGCTATTATTCCACTTTCAACATCCTATGGAATCCTGGGGTTTGCAGTTTAGGGAAGGGCCTTTGAGAATGCTGAAAGTGGAATAATAGCACTATAACAGTCTAGTGTGGAAATGGCAGAAATCAGAGCATGTGCCTTTTGAGAATGTAATAACGTAATAAGGTCCCTTCTAGATCAAACCAAAAGTCTATCGTATCCAGTCTTCTTTTCATGCAGTGACCAATGGTCGTCTATAGAAAGCCCAACAGCAGGACATGGGTGCATGTACACCCTCTCTCCCTCTTCCTTCTTCCTTCCTTGCTCTGCTATTGGAGGTGATATGTAGCTATACTGAATAGTAGTTAGTGATGGCTCTTATTGCCTGTACTTTCCCTTCAAAGATGTCTTCTGCTGCTTCCAAAGACATTGTCTATGGGAAGATTTAATTGTCTCTGCCCAAGAAGGCAGATGGCTTGTTGACCAGCCCTGGACATTGTAAATAGGGTGTGATTTTACCTCATAAATTCAGCTGCCCATATCGGCAAATCCAGAAGACAAAGTATCTCGGAATCCTTTCAAATATTGTATGGGCCCTAACTTTCTTGAGCACTTACATCAGAATGCATACCATTATTTAAACATTATTTCTGATAGATGACTACTTGTGCCACTCATTAATTGTCACTAAGTGTGCAATTAGGATAATTGAGGCATAATTGTGATGAATGGCACAAGGTGATCTTAGCAAAGTCTTGATGTGTAGAGTTTCATTTTTTAACTGCAGTTTTTTGTTTTTTAATGTTTGCAGTGGGCTTGTAGTACAATTGTGGCCACAGCTTTCCGAGTTGTACACTTGTAACAGATTAAATGGTTTTGTAAGGTCAATCTATTTGAACATTCTAGTTGGCTCTAGAAATGGGAGAAAGAGAGAAGGAAAGTGTATGAACATGCACATATGCCCACACAACTGTTTTTGTAGTGATTAAGAAGAAATCAGAATTTTTTTTCTGTAGGAATCTTAATCTTTCCTTGATGTCTTATTTATATATCAGCATGTAGACGTGGAGTGTTCCAAATTGCCTTGTGGCACTGATGCAGTTAGCTTCCTGCAGGGCAGACAGAAAGTGGTAAACATGCTTTAATTGAGATGTCTTCCATGGATGTGCCAGAAATTTATGCAAAATAAAATTATGGCACAGTGTATTTGCTTCTTATCATGTTGGCAACTGTGTGGGAGTGACAGGATATAAGATGACAGAAACATAACTAAGGCCACACAGTCAGGGTGATATGACAAAGACTTGAGACATCAGCATTGTTATAACATTTGAACTTCTGCCATTTGAGTAGTTACATGGTAGTAATTTAGATATAGTAACTCCCATCAAGCATGGATAGCAATGAGTGTTTGGCTTATGTTTACCAAAGAGAATATTGCAAACAGTAAGTGTTTTTATTCTTTGTGATATTTCAACATTAATAGCTATGTCCATCAGTGGAAACAGAAATAAATTGCTCTGTTCTGAAATTCCCAACCAAGGGACAAGGGAGGCTGAGCTGGCTCTGTTTCTGTTGTCCTTCCATGAGCCAGCAAAGACTTTTTGATTTAGGCAGGCATTTGGGAGCTGACTGCTTGTGGAGAAAGGAACTTCTTATCAAATGGATGCTGTATTTTCTTTTCTTTTTATTGACATATTGTAATTTGTGTCCTGAATTTAATTGTGATTTAAGAATTTGTTTTATGTTTAACTGCATCTTTATTTTGTCATATTGTACATCACCTCATGGCCCATTTGATGATGGTTGTAATGATATCTGAACATTTGCTCTTGCCTTTATTATTTTTTTTTTAAAAATTGACCATATATAACATGGAAAGTTAGCATGCCAGAGATGAAAATTCAGTCTTCTTCCTTATTCGATAGCTTTCCACGTGCATGAGAAAATGAAAATGAAAATGCAAACCTCAAATTGCAGTTTAAAATGGTAGAATTCGGGAAACACTGTAGTAGTTTATATTTGCATTGATTCTGAGTAGCTAAGTTCGTGCTTTGTTCTCAGATAACACACACATACAAATTCCTGGGCACGCTGGCTCTGTGCCGAAAATGACCCGTGATTGCACATTCCTCCTGCATCCCTCCTGCACTTACCTGGCATGCGGAACTTCAGGAATTGCGATGGCTGCACTTCCTCCCCCATCGCAGCCTGGGAAAGTACCTGGCTGCACTGTGGAAGGAAGGAGTGGAGCTGTTGTGCTTCCTTCCATCCAGCATGGTGCTAGTGTGGAAGAAAGCGCAGGGGGCACGATTCCCTCTCGCAAGAGGCTTTTTGCACGATCCCCACATGATGACACCATGAACAAGGTAAGGTGCGAAAAGGGCCTTAGAAATATGCTTTAGTGAATTACATCATTAGAATTCAGTATGATTCATTTGGGTGGATCCTCTTCTTTCTGTAACACTCAATAAAACAAGGAAACCTGCTAATACTGGAGAGAGAGAAAAGATTGGAATTGGAGGAAATGTGTCACATACGAGTTTGTTGTTAGGCAGGTTTATCTATGTCATTTCTTTGGGAAGACAGAAGGGAAGAGGAAGGAGAGACCAGCCTTGTTCAGGTAGCTGGGTTGGTAGAGCAACTAAGGCCATTTCCACACGAGGTGAGGGAATTGCTCCGTGCCGTTACTCACCGGATCTTCTGGCTCCTCGGTCTGGTCCAGGATGAATCGAAGTAGTGTGAGGTCTTAGACCCGCACTGCTCCGGCTTCCAAAATGGCGGCTTCCCGTTGGTCGTGGGTCCTGACCAACCGCTGAAACTCGCCATGCCTAAAGCCTGCCCTCCACAAATCGCAGGTTTGTGTTGGTGCGAGCCTGCGAATCTGCACAAGGGAGCAGGTATGCAATGGCGCGCTCCGGAAAAATGAGAAACCTCTTTTTTCCATTCTTTAAAAAGTGCGCTGGAGGACCAGTTGGGGGCGTTTCAGAGTGGACTGACGTGCGGATCTCCATAAGTAGTCTGAACCTAGTCCGCTCCAAGGTGCAGACAACCTCCGTAGAGGATGCACTGCATCATTTTAATTCCCCTGTGTGGAAAAGGCCTAAGCCTGGGAGAAAAGAAAACAAAGAATGAAAAAGAAAGAAAGTCATGCTTGAAATGGAATGGGAAGCAGAAGGAATGATTTATTTGCTTAGGAGAAGACCAAGGTCTTGAGGCAGCCAAGAGCTTAATTTCTATCATAAATTATAGCATAATATATAATGATTATATAATATTATTTGAGATAGGCTGTGATTGATTCTTTACCAGTTCTTTAGTATGTTACTCATACAATGCTAGGTTGTTAGGCAATCAATTGAAAAGTTTCTTCAATCTGCCATTACTTTAACTCTCTCTCCCTCTCTCTCCCTCTCTCTCTCTCTCCATCCTTCCCATCCTCCTTTTACCTATTCTCCTCCTGTTCCTCTCACTTTTTAATTATACTGGTAAGATAGGATGAGTGGAAAGAAGGGTGAGCTTGTTTGATATCTCAACATTAAAACTGAAGATACAACAGACTGTATATGGGATACCTGCCTCCTGCATGCAAAATCAACTTAAGAGGACAGAAAGAAACTTTTGAAGGCTCTAATAACAACATGCTTCCTAAGGTTGGAAGTTAAAACCTCCATGCCATCCCTTTGTAAGCCCCACAACCGCACACTAACATTTTGATTTACAAATCACAAGATAGCTCAATATATTAAAGGATTCCAGTTATCAGTGTTTATGTTAGTGAATTAATATCCTAGTTTCTAACAGTTAAACATTTTCAAATTAATTTTCATACCTAATGTTCCAAGATCTGACCAGAAATTTGGGCAGATCATCAGAAATTATTTTGGGTAAAATCTTGTCTGTATGTAGAGCGCTGCTGAACATATGTCAATTGAAGTAGTCATACTTATGAAGAAACAAGGTTGTTGAACTTAATTCTGGCACAGTATTTCATATATTTCTATATATAATGCTGAATCATATGTGAATGCAGTTCCTCCATTCCTCTGCAGCGTGCTTACACAGGCTTTATTAAGCTGAAGAAAGAATAAGTAAAAGACAGAAAAAAATCAGGTGATGATGACAATGTGATAAAGCACTGCTAACAACTCTATGTGACTTCTCAAATGTGTCCCATCAGCTGGGAAGAAACCTGTTACAAATGTGTTGCTTATAATCATTTCCTTTCTGCAACCACTTAAGCCGTTTCTGCACCATTTCTGCACCCCTCCCTAAACTGCAAACCCCAGGATTCCATAGGATGTTGAAAGTGGAATAATAGCACTATAACAGTCTGATGCGGAAATGGCCTTACTTACATTTTAATTGTAATGACATGAAGGATCACTACCCTCCTTTTGAGGTATAATTGCCTTTGTTTTAGCTACTTTTATAGTTCTTTATATTTCACATATATATTCAGTCTATATCATGCCTCTCTTCTGTCACATATGGATGTGGGCCCAAGAAGGCTTACAACTAACAACCTAAATGTAAACAAGCTGAACAATTGTTAAATGAACAATCCTATTAAAAACAGCCATTTTAAACAGTTTCAAACATATTTAAAACATAATAAAGGTAATAAAAGTACAGCACATTCATTTAAAAAACCCCTTCTGCCACAAGTAGTTAACAATCATAGGGCTGTCCAACTAAAAAAGTCATTGCCTGCTAGAAGAAAGAGAGCAAGGAGGGAACCAGCTGAGCCTCACATGGGAGGGAATCCCATTGCCCAAGAAGAGCCATTGAGAAGGCTCTCCCTCATATCCTTATCAAACCTGCCTATTATTGGTGGGACCAAAAGAAAGCTCTGCCCTAAGGATGCTAACATTTGGGCAAACTCATATAGGGAGATAACAGTGTTTCAAATAGTCTGGCCCCAAGTTGTACAGGGCTCTATAAGGCCCTTTCTGCACGAAGTCACAAAAGCGAAATTGGAGCAGGTTGCAGCTGGTCAGAGTCCTGCATTTCCAAACAACATCATCGTCATTATATAGCTATTTTGTTGCAAAGCATTGTAAGAACATAGTTTTCTACCTATAGAAAAAATCCGTTTTGTAGCGCCAATACTGCTGTAATCCCGTCAGCCAACTTAATGCAGAAACGTTACAGTGCATCGTCACGGTTCAGAGGTGGCACCAGGCGGTTGTGGGCATTCCCAGGTTTGAACTGTCCCCACCCACAAGTACAGATGTTGCCACTTTTGGTCGCCATTTTATGCTGTATGCAGTGTGAATTCTGATAAGTGTTTTGCCAGTGAATGATGTGGAAAGGGGTCTTCTACCTTTCCTTTGTAAGTATTATTATTACTGATCTTATTATTTAGTATAATTATTATTGTTTTAACTGTTTATCAACATTTTTCTTAACTGTTCCTCCCTCAGTAATGCTCTCATGAAGACAACAGAATGGCGGCAAACACTGAGAGGCTTTCTCTTCCTAAGTTCTCTGCCATTGATATTGGCGGGGGGAGATTCTCCTTGGAGGGTGTCCCTCGTAAGCCTCCATAACATCAAAGAACTGACATTTCAGGTTCTTGAATTTTGAAATCACCTGACCTATCGTTCTTTGGAAGCCTTTTTCAGTGAGGGCTGATGCAATGTCCTCATAAAAGTGGCGGCTTGGAATTGGGGTGCTCTTCATGAGTGTCTCCAAGCCAGGGCTCTCTGCCACGAATGAGAGCATCGTCCTGACCTCCTTGAAGGTCCACAAAGTTCCCTCCCTTGGCATTTTAACAGAAAAGTCACACAATCAGACACACAACCAGGGAACTCAAAGTCAGGGCAAAAACACACAGGAATCCATCACACTAACAAGCAAGCAAAAAAAAAAGGGGGTGGGAGGGAAAGGAAGGTCAGAAAAACCAAGGGCACAATTCACACAGACAAATAAACAGAAGAGTCAGCACTACAGAAAGCAAAACTATTTAAAAGTAAAAGCAACATAGGAACGCAAGCATACAGAGGCAAACACACACAGCAACACACACAGCAGCAAACAACAAACACTACACACCAACAAACACCTAAGAATCAGCAATCTCACCACGCCCAAAAGAAGGGGAAAAAAACACAAGCCATATAAACCTTTCCCACCTAAGAATGATAGGGGGCCACTGTTTCTGCCCAGCAGCTAGTCGACCATTCAGAAGTAAAATCATGTGATGGTTGAGCGGCATTCCTATTGGGTCAAGCAAATGTCTTATGCAGTTACGTTATTATGGCACTACCTGTTTTATGTTGTCTTTTCTTTCAGCAGGAAGATGGAGGAGGAAACTGCAGGAAGATGGAGGAGGAAACTGAAGCAACCAGGTCAAAAGGAAGGGGGAAGGCATGGTGAAAGCTGAGATTGTGGATTTATTAGCCGTTTGGGGGAAGGAGAATGTGCAAGCGGGGTTGAATTCAAATCACAGAAATATAGATATTTTTGTTGACATGGTAAGGGAGTCGAGGAGAAGAGACCATTGTTGAACCGTGGAAGAATGCCACTCAAAGACGAAGGCAATGTGTCTAGAATATCACGAGGTGGTTGCCTGGAATTCGCTCACAGGGAGAGTGAAGAAAACATGTCCCTACTATGTGGAACTACACTGTATTTTACAAGGGGATGTGAGTGTGAAGCCAAAGAGCATGTGCTGTAGCCTCAACATCGGAGTACAGGGGGGTACTGGAGAAGTATGTGTGGGCTCATCCACCACTGTGCAGGAGCACACAGTCTCACAGAATAAGGATGATAAATCTCCCACCTTCTTGTGTAACAAAGCTAACACAAGAAAGGGGTGTGGAGGAGGGGCTGCTGGGGTGAAATATGCAGGGGGAAAAACTCAGAACTATAGTAAAGGGGAGGGAAAATGTTCTTCCTTGGCTATAGATATATTAGCCATATCTTTTCCCTGCAGTGACGCAGTTGGAAGTGAGGGAGGAAGATGGGAACTCCTCTAACCTGTTTGAAACCAGTGACTGCACATTAGGTAGGACTGGTGGGGAAGGGAGGGTAAGAAAGTTGTAGAGGTTCTGACTTTGGAAAAGCAGTGTGTTAAGCAAGTGTGCAACCCTTCTATACCCTCTGTTCCCAGGGCCTCAGGAGGATGAGCCCAGTACTCCCACCAGCACTGGCATGGTGTCGCTTTCCCCTCATTCAAGACTCAGGCGTGCATAGGCTCGAGATCATTTTGGAAGAAGGGGAGAAGCCATTGTGATAGCAATGATGGAACAGATTAGAGACGAGAGTGCTTCATCTAGGGAGGAACATCAGATCATCTGTGAATCCCGTAGGGAGGTGATCAATGCACTAATGGGCAAGCTGGACAACGGGAACAAGGTTTTCCAAGATTTAGTGGACAACATGAATCGAGATTTGATTGGTTGTGCAGAGGAGAGACAACAGGTTCTGCCACTCCTCCAAGTAAGCAACAGGGCAATCTTCTCTATGATGGATTCTCTGGAGAGGCTGCTAGAAAATACCAGACCATTTTCCAGGAATAGTGATGCCTCTGTATCCACTTCAAAAGGTCAAGCTTCTGAAATTCCCTGAGAAAGTGTGCCTGTGCCTAAAGGAGGTTTCAGGGAGGGCATAGAGCAGGAAAGCTAGTACGTCCTAAAAAGCAACTTAAATGTTATAGCCCCTAGGATGGCAAGATAGGACTGGAGATTGTAGGCTCCATATTCTTGGAGCTATTTCTGTTGTACTGTTACAAGGAAGAAGGTTATGTTACTTGCAAAATGTGTTGTGTAATGGTTTGTTAAAAATGAGGAGCCAAAGCTAAATGTAAACGTATGTGTTTAAATTTAAATTGCAACTACAGTGCGGAGTCTTCTCCTGATTTATTCTTTATCTTCATAGTAATACATAGTAATACTTTCACTGCATTTCAATGTTAAAAATCCAAAATGTGAGGCTTTCCTCACATCTTGCCATTGATATGTTATAAATGATTTAATGTTCAGGCAGTTAGTCTTCTTTTTTTTTTTTCCTGCAGTTAAGAAATGTAACTTCCCCCCTCTTTCTTTCCAGATTCCACATCACAACACACAGAGAACACTTATACTGACAAACAAAGCTTCTTTACTTGAAAAATCACAATAGCACATTGAAGTTTACAATTGAACAGTTTTAGTTGGTCTAACAGGGAACCAAGAACAGCATCATATAATTAGAAATATTGCCGAACGGAGAAGGCATTCCATTCACTTGGAGAATAATAGCCAACAATGCTCCTTGCAATAGCCCCTCTCACCCTCTCGTCCTCCCTAAGCCTCCTGCCCCCAGTTGCCTCATAAGGGACATCAGTAGGAATAATGTTCACAGGTGGTGGTGGCCTCAAGTCAGAGTGTAGAATGTGGCCCTTGGACTTGCATATATTGTGGAGAACCACACAGGCAGAGACCACTGGCAGGTAACTGTTAGTGGAGCTGAGAGGCAGCCCCATTTTGCCTTCAGCCTTCCAAAGGCATGCTCCACAACATTACAGCAATGGTAGAACACCCTGTTGAAGGCAATTTGTTGGGCATTCAAGTGACCTGCATAAGGCTTCATCAACCAATGGCAAAGGGGGTAGGCACCATCCATGAAGATGACCCAGCCATTTATGGTGACAGTGGGGTTTCCAGGAACAAAAATGCCTACTTCCATTGCCTGCCAGAGGGCAGAGAGGCGGAAGACATGTACATCATGTGTTCTCGCCATTCTCTCTGTATATCCCGACTCAATGTCCACAAATCTCCTAGAATGATCTATGGTACCCTGCAGCATAATAGAGAATGAATCCTTCCTGTTTATGAATTCCTCTGCTCTTCCTTTTGGAGGACGCACAGGAATGTGCATTCTGTCTACTGTGCCAACACACTGTGGCAGTCCCAATTCCTGGAAACCTTCCATTATCTGAGGGTGGGAAGAAAGAGGATAAACCATTATGTAGGTATTTCAGAGCAATCAGAATTCTTTCAGCTCAGAAATTGTTCTGACCAACATTTCTGCAAAGCCTAAGCTTTTTACATTCCACACATCTAAGTTGCATTTGCAGCATAGCCTACTTTTAATCTCTTACACATCAAAATATATTGTTCAGCACACACCAACACAACACCTAATTATCCATAAGTGCATCATGTAGCATAATAACCCAGGCTTCTGAATGACACTGGGTAGCATTTCTCGTGTTTGGTATGGGTGGGTGGGGGAATAAGGACCCACCTTGTGGTAGTCACCCAAGCAAATGGTGAATGGAAGCAGTACATGCTCTATCACCAGGCAGACTTCAACAGCAATCTCAGCAACAGTAGAGATTCCAAGGCCAAAAGTGTTGGCTGTCTTCCTGTATATAAGAGGCGTAGTTAGCCAACAAACTGCTATGGCAACTCATTCCTCTACAGGAACTGGAATCCTCATCACAGTGGCTGATTGCTCCAGGTGAAGGTAAAGATGCTCCGCAATTTCAAAAGAGCGGCTCGTGTCATACAAAAGTGGTACAGCCACATTTTGTTGTCCCAGGTTTCCAAAACCTCCTTTGTCCACCAAGAACGCTGCATACGCTCCCTCATCCACTATCTTCTTGGCTGCGGAAGGCTCCCCATCCAGCAGACTGTGTAAGGGCACAGAGAGGTGGTTGCTGGTTCCGTGATATCATCTGAAGCAACAGCAGCAGAAATGAGGTGGCGGCATTGTCTGACGTGATGGCAGACAGATAACAAGGACCTTGACTTTCTCTGCTCATGCTCCCATTCTCTTCGTAAGAGCACAATTGCAGAGCTGAGAACCAGGATATGCATCCGAAGAGCAATACTGCAAATATGGAATATGCAATCCAATTCCATACCTGCACAGACAGCAAAGCAAAGAACGCACACACAGGGAGTGGGAAAATGGTGGCCGCTACGTAATCATACCCATAATGTATCGCATACCGATGTAATTATGTAGGTATACGGCATTTTAAAAAAAACCCCACTAATCAGGGAAGACGGGGAGGAGTGAAGGTGGAGTAATGGCATTCAAGAGGACTGGCCAGGAATGCTGTAATGTGGAAGGTACACCAGCAGCAATCCTGATAAAACTTGAATTAAACTGGATTAGTGCAGCACGGAATGTCCTGTAGCGGTAATACCTAACACGATATTGCAACACAACCACCCAATAAGGCTGTCTTGTGCGGAAAGAGCCATAACCAATCTTTTGATTTCAGACCAGCCAGTGTTTCAACAAGGAGTTTGTGTGTTCTCTCTAACCAGCTCTGATCAACAGACTGGTAGCAGCATTTTGGACTGCTGAAGTTTCCAAACAGTTTTCTAAGGCAGAACGACATGAAGTGCATTACTGTAATACAAATGGGACGTAATCAAGTTGTGTGTGACCAGATCTAACACCTGGATTGGATGCAGCCAGAACACTAGTTTTAACTGTGAAAAATGCATTCCTGGCCACCACTAAAATGTAGACATTCAGGCTCAAATGTGAGTCCAAGAATATACCCAAGCTGCAAAGCTGAGATTTCAGGAAGAATGTAACCCCTTCTGGCAGAGGCTGAATCTTTGGTTCTTGATCAGCTTTTTGGCATATCAGGAGCATCTTTGTCTTGTCTGGATCAAACCTCAGTTTGTTCATCATCATTCAGTCCATCACACCTGCTGTTTTTAGATATAGATTCATCTGAATAGTTGCACAATTTCTAGTGTCCCAGTAACCTATTGTCTGAATATCTTATTTATCCTGATATCTGTTTAAACTATCAAGGTTCTTTTGGGTAGGGTATTTTTTCTTTCTTTCACAAAGAAAATGATGAAGTTCTCTTAAAGCAAATTCTCTACTATAAGTTTTCTCCTTATGCTAAAATCTACAACTGTATTTTTAAAATAACTGTGGGGAACTTAGTTATGGATGAAACAGGGCCCAGTGTTTTGTTTGAAGGGCTAGGAAGCATGTTTCTTGACAAGTTTTCTAGTCTGTATCAGGGGGGAAAAAAATCACAGCCTTGCAGCACCTTGCTGGAGATTCACCTCAGTGAAATGCCAGACCTGTCAATCAAAGTGATTTATTACATCTTCAATTCCCAAGTCATTTGTCTGAACAGAAGCTGAAGTTTCTAAAAGCCATTAGGAGTCTTTTAACCTAAAAATGGCTATGCACAAAGAAGCTTAGCAGAGGAAATTATATATTCTGAGAAGCATTAATAATCTGGTGTGGACCCTCTTGTAATACTGCAAACTTTGCAAACCTTTGGAGATAAAGCTATTAATAAACATTATTATTGGACTCAGCTGGTAAATATTTTAACATGGGCACAAAGTTATTTTTGTTGAATGCTTACCTGCCTCATCAAATGTTAAATAATATTTAGACATAAAGAAGGAAAATTCAAGAGTCTTTGCTAGATAATGTTCTTCAGTTGAGAAATTATGCTCCTGAAAGGAAGTGCTTGAGACTCATTCCTTTGCTCCACTTGTCAAAATCCAATGAAAGTTAAGTACTTTTACATTGCCTATATTTTGGTGGGAGAACTGAAGCACATGCTTAACTCTTTCCAGTTTGGATTAATGAGAAATAAAAGGAGTTGATGTTGGTCTGCTTTATGACATACCACTGCAGACTGGAGGAACAAGAATGGAGGATCAAAAACAGAATATTCTCTAAAGGGGAATCTTGAGAAATAGGAGCTGGCTAAAACTAGCAAGAGAGCCAGTATAGGGTAGTGGTCTGAGCATTGGATTATGGACCCCAGAGACCAGTGTTCAGTTTCCTACTTGGCCATGGAAACCCTCTGGGTGACCTTGGGTGTATCACGCACTCTCAGGCCCAGAACCTCTCTGGTAGTTTCACCTTATGGTCGTCATAAGTTGGAAATTACTTGAAGGCACAGAACAACAACAAATAGCTAATCCTTTCTCTGCTGAGCATGATGCAGTCTGGTCATTTTTTTTCACATAGTGGCCTTAATGATCTTATCGAGTGTGGGATGGGCTGTTCTTTAAATGATAACGGGTATTATTTTGTTTCTATGCTGTCTCAACTGTGTGGAACCATGGACTTTTGTCCAAAGGACTTGCTTCATTGGCACTCCATTTCTGTTCTGAGTATGCAAAGAAAGGTGCGTCCTTCTGACTTTCTATAGAATCTCTGCAGAAAATCTTTGATCTTTGTCTCTATTTCTTTACAATCAAATCTCTCTTGCCATACATATATGCCTGAGGGCAGGCTTGTTGTATTTTCTTTAATGTTTTGTTTTATTTCACACATACATCTTGTACAGAATATAAATCACAAATAGATTATTGAACGTTAAAAAATCCTTATGATCATCAAATCGTCTTCTCTTTTTCATTCTTCATTCTTCTCTTCATTCATTCTTTCCTTATCAAACTAATTACAATCTATGATCAATTTTTAACAAGAATATAATAATATAATAATGTTGATGATGATGATGATAATAATAATAATAATAATAATAATAATAATAATAATAATAATAATAATACAATAACAAAGATGACAATACCTAGACCAAAAACCATTAAAATATATAATCAATCTGGTAACCATAACCCTTATTTTTACTATGTTTATAATAGCTATTAATTAAAATATCTTTATGTTATCCTAAAAACAGTATACCACTACCCCTAATGACTACACTATCACAAATTAACTCTATGAAAGTATTTTTACTTAATATTTTATGATGTTTTTATAGACTTACCTATATGCTTATCTAAAACTGAATATCAAATATGAGAACTTCTTTCCATTTTTCCTTCCAAATGTTTCTAATTGGTTCCCCTTTCTTATTTGCCTTATCTATACTTCAATTATTACTTATGTACACAGTAAGAATATCCATTTGATACATATTGAGTAACTTAAGCAACCAGTCTTCAATTGATGGGATCTCTTTATCTTTCCATTTAGAGGTATATGAGATCCCTGCTGCCGATACCATATATAATAATAAATGACCATATTTCTTTTGTTGTGGACCACTGAATCCCCTGCACATGTTTAATAAATAAAATTCTGGATACATGGGAACATCAATCCCTGTAATTTTCTTAACCAAATTATGTATGTTTTTCCAAAATAGTTTCGTTTTTTTACATATCCTAATTCTTCGGCACACTTTCAACATTTATTCAAGCCTGTTTTTATATATCTTAACTAATTTCTATGGGGTTGAATACCATCTGAATAGCATTTTGTAGAAATTTTCTCTCAGTGCTGTACATTTTGTAAACTTTGCGGACCAAGTCTTTTCCCATTCACCCAGATCAATTGTATGACCAATATTCTGCATCCATTTGAGCATATTATCTTTGATAGTATCGTGTTCCATTTCCAAATTCACTAACATTTTATAAATAGCTGAAATTATATGATCCTTCTCTTCTAATACTCTTATATCCATATTGTTTCCCTTACTGCCTTTATCTTCAATTCCTTCTGTTTTTGCACCTAATTTATATCTAATTTATATCTTTCTTTTAACTGCCTATATAAGAAGGCTTGTTGTATTTGTATCGATAAGAAAAGCACTCAGAGAGCCTGTCCAGCCATACCACAGGGTACAAATGCTGAACCAAAATGAAAGCATGAGTGAATGAGAAAAACCATGGGCAAGTGTGCATATGTGTGGAGACATGCTTAGGTAGTCAGAATACCCTCTTCAAATCCTTTTAGTCTGAATTGGATTTACAACAATCAGAACATTTGAGGCTGAAGAAAAAAAAATCAGCTGAAGAAACATATGTCTTTATGTCTGCAAGAAAAGTTGATTTCCTGTTGGCCATTGTTGCTAGCATTCCGGTGGAAATTAAATGAACAGGGAATAGAGCTGCTATCTTCTCTACAACTCATCCACCACATTTGTCCACCAGCTAACAGCACTGTCCAGGTATAGATGCAACCCCGGACAGCAACATCACTTAAGACATACTGGGATGAGCAAAGGGTATAAGGCCAGGAGTCTTGTGACCAGATGACAATCAGTTTGCTTGGTGCTCTGCATAAATGTCTTTAGATAATTCAGTTAAATTGGAAGGCAAGTGAGAGTGCTATTATTCACTGGTTGACCTCTGTCTAATGTCTAACATCTGACAAAACACACTTGCTGAACTCCCAGATGTGCATTACCAGTCTGGTATGGTACATACCAAAAGTACATGGTTCATG
Organism: Ctenosaura bakeri; assembly: GCA_948474755.1. Lineage (NCBI taxonomy): Eukaryota > Metazoa > Chordata > Lepidosauria > Squamata > Iguanidae > Ctenosaura > Ctenosaura bakeri. The sequence continues at coordinate 23,444 of CAOLHI010004105.1, read as the reverse complement.
AGAAAATACAAAAGGAGGTAGAAGTGGAGAATGGTAACAGAGGGAGATTTTTTTTTCCTGGAAAAAAGAGAAAGAATATTGAATGTATTCCTAATACTTTGATGAAACTGCTTCTATTTTTGACCACAGGGAAATCTTACAGTAATACCAGCTACTTAATTCTCCACTTTCTGCCATTTGTGCACAAAAGCAGAACCAATTTCATCAAGGTAGTAGGAAAGATCATTTGTAACAATCCTGATCTCACCATGACATTCTTCAGGCATTGAATTAAACATGTGTATCACATAGCACCATCCCCTGATATCACATGAAAACAATGATATAGCGTTTTTAATTTCTATCTCACCTTTCTCCCAGCATGGAACAAAAGACTTCTTTACAACATAAATTAAAGTCTATGTCATACTGCACCATTAACAACACATTGATACCACTTTAACATCTGCCTTCCACAGAATCCTGGAATCTGTACTTCAGTGAGGCACTACAATTCTCTGAGAGTGAATTACAAATAACTATTGAAATGGCAAATCAGAGGATTCAATAGGATGGAACTGTGGCAGTTAAAGTGGAATCAAAGTGCTATATTGTGCAGTGTGGAGGAGACAAAGGCCATTTCTTCCCTACACTGTTATAGTACTATTATTCCACTTTCAACATCCTATGGAATCCTGGGGTTTGCAGTTTAGGGAGGGGCATTTAGAATTCTCAGCCAGAGAGCTCTTTGGACGCAGTAAACTACAAACCCCAGGAGTAGAAGAATAGCACTATATTAATGTAGGACGGAAATGGCCAAAATTCATAAACAAAGTTTTAGAAGAGGAAAAAGTTCAAAAACAAATAAACTATACTATTAAAACACCTCTAAATTTAAAACAATATAAAAGTGCAGCATCTGGCATTGAAATACCTTCTGACACACTCAGCCTTTTGCTTATATAGTGTGAATGTGTGTAGTAGGGAAACTTTACCTGTGTTTAGCTGTCAACACTATGTACCGCTACAGATGTCTGTGTGCTCAATGTGCAGAAATCTGAGTGCTTGCATCACCTGCCAGGATGATGCTATGGCTATGTGGTACAGCCCAGAGCTCACTTGTATGTTGACATACTGTCTGAAGTTGATGCTGTTTGAAGTAGGCTGATTTTGCCAGATCATTTAGACATTCAGTGCCAGAGACGAAAGGATAAAAGTTGGCAAAGTGATGGGGTTTTCCCAGTGAACCCCTGTAGCCGATCAGTGGCTAGTTGGGTCAGGGGCAGAGCTGACTCTCTGCTGGGTGTGTGTATGTGTGTGTGGGCACCATGCAGCAGTTATTGTACTATCAATCAAAACTGCCTAACTCTTTATGCAATATTGAAAAAAGTAGACCTGCTAGTGCAACTGTCCCCATTACACTAGTATAAAACTCAAAGAGAATTCTGTCCTATATTTAATACATGAATAGGACTATTGTGTATAGTTGAAACAAAATATCTTTTCACATAGCGTTCTATTAGTACTGAGGAATGCCTACAGCATACCCTCCAACTATCCTTATTTGACAGGGACAGGCATTATCTGTTATCCTAGTTTCTCAGCTGCTTTTAAAATGGCCTTGTTTTAATCGTCCCCCACTTCCCCCCCTTACTTGAATTGGTGCGAACTGAATTCAAAGTGAAGAAGTAATTTGTACTCACCTCAGGAGGGAGAAGAGGAGAAGAAGGGGCAGATTGTTGCCCTTCCCTGTAGACTCAGGCTAAAGCAAACTGCTGCACACTCTCCCAGCTTGTGTGTTCTTTCTGATTAGTAACTTTTACCTACCATCTTGACCCACTGTGATGTTGTTTGCCCACACGTGTCTGAGTTTTCATTTATGAAATGTTGGAGGGTTTGTTATAGACATTGGTAAAACAAATGAACAGTAAATAATTAGCTTTAAATACAGTCATCCCTCCACATTTGCAGGTTTCCCTTTTGTGGATTTGATTATTCACAGATTATTTGTTGTCACCTTTGCTTCCTCCCTATGCCATTTTTAATAGGGACTACAAGTCTTGTGAGACTGAAAAACTGCAAACGAAGCTTGTAAGTCCCAATTAAAAATGGTGTGGGGCAGCAGTGGAAGTAGCAGTAAGCCCCACCAGACACCCACTTCTGCCCTATGAAGGAACCCTGATGCCTCAAGGACTCCATGGTGGGTTGATTATGGTGATCATACTTTTTTGTGTGTTAAATATGGTTTGAGAGGGCTTATAGTTATTCATGGTTTTTCCACTTTCATGGGGGCCCTGTGCCCCTAAACCTAGTGAATGTGTAACAATGACTGTAGTTACACAAGCACTCACATCTTCTACTTTCTTTTGTGGATTTTCCCTCCCTTCAAAATCATCCATGTATACATGTATCAGGAAATACCAAGGGAGAAAAAGATGTAAAGAAACTGAAGTAATGAAAAAGCTGACGCAATCTGTACGTGGAATTAGGTTTAGAAAATCTCCCAGTTAAACCAGAAGTCTCGAGGAGTACAATACAGGATCAATCATTCTTCTCAAACAATAAACAATAAACAAATGGATTGAGGGAAATCCACTTATTTCATCATTCAGAATAGGTATACTGTAGCCTCTCACTGTGTTCAGCTCTATAACCATGACTGCAAGATCAAATCCATGGGGGATTTGGTCTTGAGAAGACTTGCACAGATGGAGCCTTTTGGAGATTTAGATCAACAATAACAGAGTTTTGTGAGATAATTGAAACAAAAGAGTAAAAGATGGGTGGAAAGTGAAGAGATATACTTGACATTGATGAATCAGTCCAATAGAAGCAGAAAATTAATAAAAGAATAAACACACAAAGTTCAGAGCAGGGGCAGATTTGACATTCCTTGAGATGAGCCTGTTTTTTTTGTTTTTTGTTTTTGCTAACCTTTATTAGGCATACTACAGCATATACATTTACAATAAAACTTCAGTTTGTGTTCAAACTGAGGAAGCATTTTTTTCCTGCAATTTCATCAGATCCGGTTCAGTGACTAGAAGGGGGTAGCCCAGGACTGTCTCTCCTTTCTTGGAATATAGCTGAGTGGCTGAGTAAAAACTCAGATATGGACTTTATTGACTATATTGGTAGATTTGACATTGTATGTCTGCAAGAAACATGGTGACCATATGATATCCTATTGCCAGGATTTGTATCCTTCTGTGTACCCGCACGTAGATCCTCCAACTGGGGTAGAAATAAGGGGGGGCTTGGCCAAACTTCTAAAACTTTCCAGTTGTTTCAAATATACAGTATTGCCACCCTGTGTACCAATAGCGCAGGCTCTCTCTTTGCAAATAAGAAATGACAAGATAGTTCTGCTTAATATTTATATTCCCCCTACTACTAAAGAGCCTAATTTAGCCACTTACTGGGACCAACTGTTTAGCTATGTTGAAGATAGCACCAATAGGTACGTTTCTTTGAGGTGCATTTTATTGGGTGATTTCAATGCAAGAATTGGGCCCTCTAATGATTTTCTTTGTGAGCATCTCATGATTGATCCAGACTTGCCACCCTTTCCCTTAAATCTTCCCCGTGTTGGCAAGGATCTAAATGAGCCTGTTTTAAAAACTTGAACTCTGTTCTCCATTGAACACAATGTGAGAACTTCACTTTGTGACTCTGAGACTCATTAGGATGTTTGAAAAGGTGTAAGAAGAATGCTGATTAAATCATAATCAGATCTAAGCATTACGAAACATAGTTTCACATAGTCCTCTGTATGGGAAGAATACTTGCCTGCATGCAAAATGTTATTGTTAGCTGCGGTCGACTTCGATTTACAGTGATCTTATAAATGAGAGGCTTCCTAGTCACCTGTCATCAACTACCCTGCTCAGGTTTTGCAAATTCAGGGTTGTGGCTTCCCTGATTGAGTCTGTAATGCAATCCTCCTCGTGCCGTATTTTGCCTTCTACCTCACCACGCTTTATTATCTTTTCTAGTGAGTCATGTCTTCTCATGATATGGCCAAAGTAGGATAGTTTCAGCTTAGTTTTCATGGGTTCTAGGGAGGGTTCAGGTTTAATTTGCTCTGAGACCCATTCATTTGTTTTTTTTATCAGCCCAGGGTATCCTTGAACTCTTCTTCACTATATTTCTAATAAGCTGATTTCCTCCTGTCAGCTTTCTTCACAATCCGGTTTTCACAGCCATACATAGAACAGCATGGACAATCCTAACTTTAATAGTCAATGATATATCTTGATACTTGATGGCATAAGAAAGCTTTTGCTTGCTGGTGGATGGAGAGCAAGGAGGAAACCAAGGCCTTTTCCACACAGGGGAATTAAAATGGTGCAGTGCGTTCTCTACAGAGGTCATCTGCACCTCAGAGTGGACTAGGTTTGGACTACTTACCGGAGATCCGCACCTCAGTCTGCTCAAAAATGCCCCCAACTGGTCCTCCAGCGTGCTTTTTAAAGACCAGAAAAAAGAGGTTTCTCTTTTTCCAGAGCGCACCATTGCGTGCCTGCTCCCTTGTGTAGATTCGCAGGCTCGCACCAATGTGAGCCTGTAATCTGAAGAGGGTGGGCTTTAGGCATGGCGAGCTTCGTGGTTGGTCAGGACCCACGACCAAGTGGAAGCCGCCATTTTGGAAGCTGGAGCAATGCTGATCTAAGACCTTGCACTGCTACGATTCACCCTGGACCAGACCGAGGAGCCAGAAGATCCGGTGAGTAATGGCACGGAGCGATTCCCTCGCCTCGTGCGGAAATGGCCCAAGAGTTCCAAGTTTAGAAGTAGCCATCAAGAATACCGTCTCTGTTGTTTTAATGAAATGATCTTGAGAAGGTAGAGGAATAGAGAGGAGGACTTCTCCTGAAGATCTAAGAATTCAGGCAGGCTTACATGGAGAAATATGGTCCCTCAAATTGCTTGGAAGGTGGTTCTGAGAAGGGCTTCAGCAAGAAGAATTAGGTAGAAGAATTCTGGTTATGTCGTCTGTATCCAAAGTACCATCTGTAATGAGAGTGAACATGCTTGAAGGTTTAGATAGCCTCCCCATGCTATTTTGATGTATGGAGCTCCATAAGGCTATCTCTCCTTACTTGTAGTTTTGGGTGACCTGAAGTGATACTTCATCACTCCCATTTTCTGGAGTGGTGGCGGTGGTGGGGCTGGCTGCTGTGGAGTATCCCCCACAGGCACATTATTTAGCCAAGGCTTCTCTCACTTTTTTCAGCTTAATTATTTTTCTTGACAATTTCTTTTGGGGGAATACTGAAGCTTTTGGGGAATTATGGTAGGCCCCAAAGGCTGTATTGGACCTCCCAAAGAGCCGCAAACAAATTATGGCCTGAACTGTTTCCACTTCTGCCCTATAAGCTACATGCAGATAAATACACATTATTCCACTCACTGTAACTTGGTCCTAACATTTACTCATGTTGCAACATCTTCATGAATGGTTTGTCTAGTCACAATGTTCACCATGGTATAGAGGGCATGCTTATCAAATCTGCAGATGACACAAAACTATGAAGGGTAGCCAATACGCTAGAGGATAGAATAAAAATTTAAAATGACCTGAACAGATTAGAAAGCAGGCCAAAACTAACAAACTGAATTTCAAAAGGGAGAAATGTAAAGTACTACACTTAGGTAGAAAAGAGTAAAATGCATAGATACAGGATGGGTGAGAACTGACTTGACCACAGTACATGTGAAAAGGATCTAGTAATCTTAACAGACCACAAGCTGAACATGAGTCAATAATGTGATGTGGCAGCTAATCATGACCTATGAATAGTGAGCTGATTATGTTTAGCCTGGAGAAGAGAAGGTTAAGAGGTGACTTGATAGTCATGTTTTAATATTTGAAAGGATGTCATATGGAAGATGAAGTAAGCTTGTTTTCCACTGCTCCAGAGACTAGAACACAGAGCAATGGATTCAAGTTATAGGAAAAGAGATCTACCTAAACATTCTGAAGAACCTCCTAATGGTAAGAGCTGTTTAACAGGGGAATATGCTTACTCTGAATCTGGTGGAGTCTCCTTCTTTGGAGGTTTTTAAACAGAAGCAAGATGTCCGTCTGTTCGGAGTACTTTGACTATATATTCCTGCATAGCAAGGGATTCGACTGGATGACCATTGTGGTCTCTTCCAGTTCTATGATTCAATGATCATTGCTTAGCCTCTGGTTCCTCTTTGAAATGTGGTATATTCCTATACCAGAATCACATGCTTCTTGTGGCATGAAAGGCAGGATCTTTTTTTGTTAACAAGGTACCACACTTTAAGCATCCTCACAACATTTTTTTTAAATGATAGAATGACTGTAGTAAGTAGATTATTTCCTAAATTTTTTGTAATGCAAAAGGAAGTAATAGCTTGACATTAGCTTGTTTGGTATTATAGATATTGCATGCTTCTAAACAGAAGTGTCAACAGAAACTTCATAGTGGGAAGGGCAACTTCTGGTACTCAACATTCATCAACTCTAATCATCATGGTCAATGGAATAGGACTGCAAGAGACCATTAACAACAGTGTTACCCCACTGGCATATCCTATTCCGGGGACTATAAATTTGATATCAGATATGCCCACCATGCCAGAAAGGTTGCCTGGATGGGCACGTAGGCAAAGAGGTCAAACAACCAAAAACAGGTCAAGACCAGAAAAATTCCTAATCACGTAGCCCAAGGAGACCTCAGGCAATACCCATCTACATAGACAAAGGGTCCTCAGCCAAGAGTAACCAACTTGAGGGATTAGCATGTTTTCCCCAGGTTGAGCAACCTTGACTTTGGAAAATCCTACAAGGTAAGGTCCATCTACATAAATTTACACTGCAACTCTTTGCAACCACAACCCTGAACACTTGCAACCCAGCATAAACCAATCATGCAAACAACCGTCCGATTATTTTTCCCGAGAGAGGGCCTGCCCTCGAGATACATTCTGCCCTATAAGTAGTCTTGGTTTTTGAGGGTTTCTTCAGAGAACTCCCCACCACACTAGCAGACTGGCACTCAGTTAGTTGAGTGTTCCCCTCAGCTGTCTCTTGCTGAGCTCTGTTCTTGCCTCTTTCCAAACCGAAGACTTCAGGATAGGTGCAGTATCACTGCCTCTACAATCCCTTTGCTATATTCCCTATCCATTTTTCACCTCTTTTCCTTCTCAATAGGCCTTGTGTGAGTGAGTGAGTGAGTGAGTGAGTGAGTGAGTGAGTGCATTGGTGCGTGAGAATATATTCATTCAATAAAATCCACTTATTTGATATGTTTGTCTGGTTTTTTGGCTTGGCCTAACCCCGTAAAGTTGGGTAAAAGATCCTGCTGGGTTACCCTCTCCCCTCATTTTGCTATTGCCAGTGCTTTGCTAATTTCCCCAATCTGTATAACTTGGAGCGAATCAAGGCAGCCACCATGGGACCCCCAGAAGTCAGGGTAGGATGGAAATAAACACCTTTCCTAAAGGTATTAATTCTGTTGGCAGTAATCAGTAAAGCCATCCACAGCGCAGAAAAATACTTTGCTTTGAACTTGTAATAACAAATATAAGACATATGGACTAACCCTCTCCTCTAAGAGGAACTGACTTTTGCATAAATATGAATAATGTGATCTTAGATGTATCTACACAGCACAATTATAGTGGTTTAATACCACTTTAATGCCACAGCTTCATCCTATGGAATCCTGGGATCTGGAGTTCCATGAGGTACTTCAAATTTTCTAGTATGGCCTCCTACAGAGATTTCTTAAGTACCTTGCAAAACTACAATCCACAAATTCCAGAGAATGGAAGCACAGCAGTTAAAAGAGTTATTAGAGTACTGTAACTCTGTAATGTAGATACAGCCCAAGTATTATGGAAATGAATTCTTAAGCTGTGTAAATGACAAAGCTGTAAAAATATTTGTAAAATTGAAAGTAACTGAAGCTTTACAGGTTTACAGCTTCCTACATTTTATTTGTACTACAATTTGACAATAGAATATTTTTGAATACTTTAACAACAGTGAACAGTACAAAACTCATTCTTCTCTGAAAAGGCAAATCTTGTATTATGAGACAAGATAGTTGACTGCAACAGACAAAAACAGACTAAAGGAGATTTAGATAGTAATACCTGTTGATGTTTGTGAATCTTTCGGCTTCAATAATCATCATACAAGATTATTGTGCAAAACTACACAAATGCATTTAGTAGTAGATTATTATCATTTCCTTTTATTGTACATTTTCATTCTAATACAATGGTAGCATTCTCTGAAGCATCTGAAACTCCAGCTAAGTGCCTGAGAACACTTACGAAATTGATCTTAATCACTGGTACCTAATGTACTTTTTGTTACATGAAGATTTTTTTTGTTGTTCAAATACTTTGAAAGCTGCTTGCTAAAACGTAACAAAAAAAGTAGTGTCCCAGTCATGTGATAGCTGTTTATTTGAAGAAACAAGTTTCTTCATGGAGATCGGATGGCATGCTGATGCAATCATCAGCTGCCCACTAGAAAGAACATTCCAGCCAGCCATGAAGTAATCTGTGGAGAAGCATATGCATTCAGGAAAATAAATCACAAACCTCATAGCTCCAAAGATAAAGCACAACATTATTTCAAAGAAGCTTCCTCTAAGCAATAATTGTTATTTGCTGTTAAATTGAGACCCACTTTTGCATATAAAATGCCAAGGGTAGCCAACAATCACAAAATACAAAATTGAAACCACCACTACCAATGAATGTCACATTAGTTATTATGACCCATAATGTAGTAGAAAATAGTATCACAATTGAATAAGAACAAATAATAAACAAAATACTATCTGTGAAAACACATTAAGATTAAAATACAGATTAAAATACTGAACAAGAGAATGAGAAGAATGGGCTTAATGGGATGACACAGAACTGTTGTATCAGTCTTTACAATAAATTGGATTTCAGCAATATGGAATGAAAAGACCCCTTTTCATATACTTGTCAATTTACTCGCCCAACCTTTTGTTCTTCCTTTGCATTGATGTTGCCTTCTTGGCTTTTATTGATTGCCACTTCAAGATATAGTCTAATTCAAAGCCTAGTGATGCTGCACAGATGTTTCTAAGAAAGCTTTGTCTTCTACATGATCACATGAGTTGGAGGCCATGTATGTTTCTCCTGGTTGGTTGTCCAGATTTCAGCAGGCTTCTTATGCCAGTGTGGTTTTGGTGTAAGAAGACATTGCTCTGTTTGATGTGATTTCTGTGTGCATCTGCTATTTAATTCAACCCCAAGACCTGAGCTTGGAAAAGCTATGTTTGGATTCTCACAATCCCCCAGGCAGAACAGCCCTGGCCATGCTGGCTGCGTAATTCTGGGCGTTGCAGTCCAAAAATAACTTTTCCAAGCTCTGCCCAAGACAACACTGTAGTGAAGGGTCAGTTAGTGTCTCTTCATCATACATAAAGTGGACTAAACTGGTAACTTCAGCATTAGTGGTGAGATACCATCCTTTAACCTTTCACCTATAGGCAGGAATCCAGCTGGCCCAAGCCAGGGCAGGTGGCATGCTCAGCCCCATTTTCCAATACCTCTTTGCTGTTCTCCGTCCCCAAATATCTGCTGCTGCTTTGCCCTGCCAAATACCTATGAAGTGAAACATGGATCTCAATGTCAGGGAAGATTGTCTAATGTTCTATGTAGCTGATGTTTCAAATATGTAAGTGAGTGAGCCTAAACCTATGAATACTATGGTTAGTAGGATTTAAAGGGACTGCAGAAAAAGGAAGGGAGAAAATTGGGAAGGGGACAGCATGCAGAAGCCTTGGTGGCCAAGTTCCTTCAAGTTCTATCAAGAACTGTCTTGTTCAGACCTGAAAGCAGGGGACTTTGTCTTAATGGTGTATATCAAGAATGAGGGAAGATGGCAAGAACTTGTTTTGAGAGATATTGCAATGTAGGAGGACTGAAGGAAAAGAAGGACAGTCTTAGTGAAGGAAATAAAATTTGCTATAATACTGCTCTGGAAATCCCCTTACAAAATTATATTAACCTATGAGGACCTTTCCTTGGCAGGCTCTGGTAAGGAGCAGTAAGAAGTGAACAGTAGAGAGGAACAGAAGATGCTGGTCACAGCTTAAGTCAATTGTACTTCTTCATTCCTAGGGCACAGAAGAGTTAAATTTTGCCCGTGCTTTCTGGATGATTCTGGGAGTTGTAGAAATGGCCAAAATGGTAACAGGATTCTGGTAGTTACAATCCCAAGAGAAGTAGAGGCTGGTGGCTCCAATGTCATTGGGGTGATAAATCCACTCTGACTTTTTGTCCAAACTTTTGATGAACTATCCAGGGTACTGCACCTGAAATTGATTCATTACCTCATTGATATCAGAGCCATCAGCCTTTTCCTGTCCACAAAAGCAAAATTTCCCATATCTGTTTCTTTGTCTGTTTCATCTTTTCCATGATAATTTTGATTTCTATTACCTGCTTGTTTCCTGTTGGGAAAAAAGAGTCCAGTCTCAGAAAGTGAGAATGAAATCACATGCCATGAATTACAGAAAGCATAGGAGTGATAGCTATAAGCACTGACATACACCAAAGCAATTGAAAACCCACATTTTTTAAAAAAAAAATGTGGAGTTTGGCCATTATCTAAATCCATTGCAAGACATGGTTCCTAAAACGATTAGAAATGGCTAAAAGTATAGTAATCATGTGGTGACATGTGACTGGCGCAATAACTGAGGTTCTTGTTTTTGCACATTTGGCTGGAAGAAGCCAATCAAGCATCAATTGTGACACTTAGGATAAACTCAGTGGCTTGGAGGGGAGCAAGTCACATGAATACAATGTACTATGTTGTCTCTCAGCTTCAGGCTCTGAGGGAGCACAAGAGAGCTGGTGTGTAGTAAACAAGAAAATATACATTTGTAATTTTTTTTTAAAAAATAGTACAATAGATCATAGAAAGTATACAAAATATAGAAGTATGTCATACTTTTCCTGTTGCATTGCTTTTTGAATCAGTGACAGGATACCCTATATCAAAAGCTAGCAGTCCAAGCTTCAGATGTAGAATTTGAGCCTACAGCTGTGGACACCAGATTACATTTAAAAGACTAGTACTGGTCTAAACATGTTGACTAATTGTGTACCAATAACAAGTTGCAGGGGGTGAGATCTTCAAATAAGATATTAGGAGCCTTTGTTCAATCTTTATTTTACCACCACTGGTTTCTTAGCATATTCTGGTCACTATTTTCAATAGAGACATGTTCTTTTCTTTGCTTAATTAAAAGGACAATATATCTCAATTTGTTTGTTAATATGACATGCCAATTTTCAACAAAACTCTCAAGAGACTTAACTCTCATTCACCTGGGCAGAAGATTGCCATTTGCCATAATCATGTTTTGTACCACATGGTCACTTGCAAATAATTTACCCAAATCCCAACCATTTGTCATGTACAAAGTCTGAGGGGTTGTTTTAGTTTGTTTTGCTTTGGTTTAGTTTCTACAAACAAAAAATTGTCAGGAGATGATACAAATTAATCAATTTCTTTTCTCGGCCATTGGAATATTCTCACCATCAATGCAATCTATTGGGACAAAAAAACCCACCTGCCATTCTTTGGCAAACTGTGGCAAAGCAAAGAACTGGTGTGCTTGGGTAGACTGACTCCATTTGTGAGATGTAGTTACTGGGATTCTCACCAGAATCAGAAATTACACAAAATGTACATCTGACCCTGATCACAAGCTAAAGTCTGACCCATACCTTTAGTGCATTGAAATTCTCATGGAGTGGGCAGGAAATACTTTACAGACCACTCAGCTGATTTTTTTTTTAAAAAAAAACTTGATGAATTCTTGTTAAAAAGAAAATCAAATGCAAGGATGTAGATCAGAGAAGGCAAAATATAACCCAAGGGTTATACATGGGCAAAGTATAACCCTGCCAGGTCCAAGCCTATGGCTCTGAAGCCCATCTGAATCCTTGCAAAGCTCCAAATCTGTTTTTTTTAATGGGGAGTTTCTCACCCATAAAAATGCTGAAAATGAATCAAAACTGCTGCATGCATGCTTCCAAACACACATACACACAGAAAGCCAAAAATGAAACTGAAAGTGATCTGACATCACTTTTGGTCATGTTGGGTATGGCAGTTTAGCCTACCAGGAGGGTGCAGCCCCCCACTCTTTCACAGTTGTCCATCTCTATGTAGATCAACATCAGTAATGGCTGATGGCTCCAGTGTTAGTGAGGTAATGGGTCCACTATGTGTCTTAATTCTTTAGGGAAGCTATCCAAGGCGCTGATCTCATGAGGAAGATAGGATTCAGCACCTTGTATAGGTTCTTTAAAGTGGCCAGTTAGCTACCAGCTACCACTGTAAATCAACACACACGTAAGATAACACACATATAGATTAACATAGTAATTGGGGGGAAATGCCACTTAGAATGGTAAAACCCTCCAGTATCATAAAACCAAAAAAAGGGGGCTCAAATAAATCAAAAGTCCTTACCAGGTACCAGAAGATATCCAGCTTTGTGCTAGATGTACCTCTTTTCAGACATTTGGCATGCAAGGTGCTAAAACTTTAAAGAGCAAATCAACTCAATTTACCCTTTCTGGATGAATTCATTAAGATTGAGATGAAGTTATCCTTTGGTTTTTGTAGCTTCCAGGATGTTGTGATGCAATACTTAGCTAAAAGAAAAGGTTATATTGAATATGGATGTTGGGTATTGGGCAAAAGTCTCCAACTGCTTCTGAAAAGGAATGTATGTATCCATAAGGTACCTACATGAGTCTGGACATTTGAGGATTAAAATGCACTTAGAAAGGGCAGTTGGGATTAAAAGGCATCCCAAACTAGATATTTCAGGGTAAAATATGTGCCACAATGGGCATTCTGCAGGAAACGTTAAGATCATGCACATTTCAAAATGTAATTCACAGATTAATATCAAAATGTGGTGGATTGAACTCTTGAATTAACACATGCACAGCTGGTACTGGTAGACCACAAACAGGCTGGTACATCTATTCGTACATTCAAATTGGTACTTTAGAGGGCAAGGGATTTGGAGAAGGACCTTTGATGACCTTATCATTTGAGCAGTCCGACTTGGGAGAAGGCAATTCCTTTGATGTAGTTATAATTACTAGGCAGGTTTCTTATTCCTTTCTTTTTAAAAAAAAGCAGTGAAAAAGAAGAGGGAAGACAATGTCTCTTCTTTTCTGTATCTGAATTTTAGAGTCACGTAATGATATTTTAAATCCAGGAACTAGATTATTTTGTGTTAGATTATCTAATATATGCAGTCATCCTGCCACTTTCCTTAGGGTTAGGGGCACAGGACCCCCATGAAAGTGGAAAAAACATGAATAACTCTAGGCCTTCCCAAACCATATTTAACACAAAAAAAAGTAAGATCACCATCTTCAACCCACCACGGATTCTTTTGAGGCATGAGGGTTCCTTCACAAGACAGAAGTGGCTGTCTGGTGGGGCTTACTACCACCTCCATTGCCACCCCACACCATTTTTAAGAGGGAGTTACAAGCCTCATTTGCAGTTTCTCAGTCTCATGAGACTTGCAGTCCCTATTAAAAATGGTATAGGGAGGCAACAGAGGTGACAGCAAATAATCCGTGAATAATCAAACCTGCAACAGTGAAACCTTCAAATATGGATGACTGACTGTAGTATTTTCTATTGTTGCACATACACTTTAGGAAAGTGAATGGAGGTGTTAATTTCACACATGAGGACTCAAATTGTGGGGAAAAGCAATCTTGGGGATCCCCTATGTAAAAGAACTGTTTGAAGCGGCAGGAAATGGTATACAGGCCTCCCCCACAGGATTGTACTGTATAGTATAGTACTGTACTTTACTATAGAGAACATAAAGGACTTGTGGAGGCTTACTTGGGACTGGTTATGCATGCGCTGCTTGCAAAGTCTCCCAGCCAGCGTAGCACCTTTTTGCCCCTCTCAGCTTCCTTTGCAAGCAGTGACCACCTGCGAGCAGTTCCAAATGAACCTCTGCAGGTGAGAAGAACTGATGAAAGAGCAGAACCCCTGTTGGATTAATGGAACTTTTCCTTAATTTGGAAGTGTCAGAAGAGCAAGTCAGATAACAGAGTGTCAAAAAGTGAGAGCTTCCTGTGATCTTAAAAGGATGGATCACCTTATAGCATTTTACAGCATAGGTAGGAGGTCATTTTAGTACTGGGGTCAATGATTAGATGGAACACGTATGGCAGGAGCTTGTTGTTAGCCCTGGCTAGAGTAAACCCATGGGATCCATTGGATTTACTTATGTATTGATACACCATTCACCTCTTGATACAATGGGACTACTGTAGCTGGAAGTAACCAAGAAGATTTCAGCCTGTGAGCATGAAGGTTTTCTAAGATCTACTGTTTACCCCTGTTAAAAGTTATGGTGATAGAAACTGCTGGAAGATGAGAGCACAATGAGATGAGTATGTGTGTGTATGTGTGCAATAAAGTGTATGTATGTGGGGAGAGAGCGTGTGATGTGCAGAAATGCATTCAAGTGTGTGTCATTGCCCCAGCCTGCCAGATGTCATTAGATATATATTTCAGGGCTAAAAAGTACTCCCCAAGTATAAATAATGAACCATAATGGCTGTCTGGGAGAAGGTGGATCTTTCCAAACACCTGACCCTGGACCATTTGAAGCTTTGTGAGTAAACTTCAACTCTATGCTCACAAACAAATAGAAACCTGTGAAGATTTCAAACATATTCTGCTACCCATTCTGCCTTGTATGGAGAAGAGCTTTGAGATGCCAGTGATTCTTCATACTACAGCCCAATATATTTTAATTTTCAGCAGGTTTCTCATTCTTCTTTCAGAATTCCTTCTTTCCATATCCTTTTTTTCCCCTGATGGCTGTGGTTAGTATGTTGTTGCTAATGGCCTGTTTTCTACTACTCCTACTTTCCAGTGCTATGTTATCACTGAAGTGTACAGTGTTACACAGCCTAACACAAAGCTTGGTAAATTACTTTTCAAAAGCAATTTGTTTCTGTCACTCATTGCAGTGTTTAGAAGTAATTCTTTGGTATCACTCATTACAATGTTAGAAGGGTAACTTAGGCTATTTTTTCAGTGTTTATTATAAAACGACAATCCTGGACCCCTTAGGATTGTTGTGAATGGCATAAAGCTTTGACAAACATCTGTCACAATGTCCTCAAAATGTCCTCAAATTCCCTTAAAAAGCAATTTTTAGAAAGGTAACTAGAAAAAGGTAACTTGTTGCATAAATAAAGTAGCTTTGTTCCTAATCATTGCATCAGTTTTGATTATAACTTTGTCACCACACTTCTCGCCCCACTCTCAAAGTAACATTGTGGATGTTACTTCCAGATCATTACCTCTACATTTTGGTATGGCACGTGCCTTTGGAATGATGAGGATGTCAGTCATTCTGCTGCACAATGGAATTTGTGTCTATCATCGATGTATATTTGAATTCATCTCATGTTAAGACAAAAGAGAAGGTCACTTCTACTAGTGGAGTAAGCACACTATGATGGATGCTTCTCTCCTTTGGTCTGTTAGAGTGATATCTCGAAGATATACATAACAGATCAGAACAATTTCCTGGAAGAGTGTCTCAACCATCTGGATTCATTTTCTGATTCAAGTATACAAAGAGAACACAAGATCAATCAATGTTAAGATTTTAGTTTTATTATTGCTCTGCAGCTGCTGAGCAGGAAGGAAGGCACTCACAGGTGTTCACAGCAGCCAAACGCACTTCCTCCCAATCTCTATAGGCTCCCCTCCAACCCTTTTTAATGATTATTGCGTTTTAGGGCACTGTTTAGACAAGATGATGTGAAATACTTCCATATAATACTGTTGGGATGATGATAAACAACAGATATCTCAGTATGGTTATGTTTTTAATCATCTTTATGATGGCTTATGATGGTTTGGAAGGTGAACTAATTGAAATCTGAACCATGTATTAGAAGACAACAGATGAGAGTTGCGTGTTGCCAGCTCACATTTTATTTTGGAAATCATGACAGTGAAATAATCCGCAGCAGCCCTGTCTATGTCTGTCTAAAACTGGATCAGTTGTTTGTTGTCTTAGAGCTAAAGGAAGCAAAGAAGTCCATCCTAGGACAGGGGAGAAAGCCATGTAAACATTTCTGAATATTTCTGAAGAAGACTATTTCCGACGACCCCACTTTCACTGGGGTTTGGTGCACAGAATCCTTACAAGAGTGGAAAAACTGTGAATAACCCCCCTCTTGTGATCCCCTTCCCATTCCCTTCGGCCCCCCCCATTCCATTGCCTTTTACCCTGCCATGCAAGCTTTCCTTCTCCGCACTGGGGTCAAAGGCAAGGGAATGGGAAGGGAGAGCTCTAGAAGGAAGAGGGAAAGTGTGCACGTGCATGTTCTCAGCACCAGGGTCAAAGGCAAGGGAACAGGAAGGAAATCTGGAGGGTGAGAAAAGACATGGGCCTGTGTCTCCCCCCATTCCCTTGCCTTTTGCTCAGGCATGCTAGCCTTTCTTCTCCATGCAAGGGAATGGGAGAATGGGGGGAAGGCATGCATGCATCTCGTGAATAATCAAATTCGCTAAGGTCAAACCTGCAAATGTGGAGGAAGGACTGTATACAATTATTTCTTGGCCAAAATACATTCAGTTGTTTATTGGAATAAGGCCTTCAGTTTTATATCTCCTATGTCTTTTTCATAATAAGTTTTATCAAATGTTTCCAGTTTCTTCAACCATGATATTTTGCTGCCTGATGCAAAGGACCTAATGTTATCCCTGCCTGCATAGAAAAACTGTCACAAATAGTTGAGGAGCCTTCCTTCAACACTGGCAAGAGAATAGGGTCCTTCACCACACCTGATGAAGCTGGCTAGTTAAGACTGTGTGGAATACACAGGTCTGTTCTCTAACAGAGGGAAACACAGGGTTCACAAGGAGGCTGCTTTTGCTGAGAGCCTACCATTGCTGCTCCCAAGCATTTGCCATCTGGACAGATGCTTCACTCTATCTAATGGTAGAGCAGGACCTGGCTTCCCACACCACTATTGTAATTGAGTTTTATAGTATAATAAAATGAAATACAAATATAGCTTTGGCCATTATACCAGAGGTCCACACTACGTTCAGTCCTCTACTTTTTCAGGGGTTAGGGGTGCAGGACCCATGAAAATGGAAAAACTGCAAATATAGTACCCCCACACACAAAGTATCTGTACTGGTGGGGTTTCTGGGGCCTCCCTCCATTATTCTCTCACACAGTTGCACAGGTGGGAGGCAGAAGGGAATGGGGTGGGGGAGCAGGAGGAGAGAGAAAGGGGACACCCATCACATCTCCTTCCCCCCTCCAACTCACATGAGTAAGCAAGTGAGTGCCTGAGTGAATGTGCATTGTACCCCCATCCGATCCCATCCCATCCCCTTCTCTCTCCCACCCATGTGAGTGAGAAAATGTGTGCACACCCACCTTCCTCCTGTCCCATCCCTTTCCTGTCCGTCTGAGTAAGTGAATGAGTTAATACACACACGCTCCATCCCTCCCTCCTCCCATCCCATCACCTTCTCTCCAAACTATATGAGTGAGTGAGTGAGGAATCATATGTGCCCTTCCTCCTCCATTTTCATTGTCCTTTTTAGGAAGCCAGCCAAACTTTACAGTCTTTAAACAGAGTCTACCAGGCAAAGGAGATAGTAGCGGCCATAGTTGTTTACAGAAGCTTATCAATCAGGCATTTACTATTCTCTCTTTCAAACAGTCCAGGTCAGCAATAAATGCAGGATGTCCATTCAAGGGAGTGTCCAGTAGCATGATTAGCAAACAGAGCAAGGACTGAGGTTCTATGGAAACACAAGCCAGGAATCAAGATATGAAAGTGTTGTTTCTTCCAGAAAGGTTGGTTATCAGCAAGTAACTTCTTCAAGCCAAGGCTGTGATGTTTATAGACTAGCAGCCTCCTTCAGCTGTTGCCTGATTAATGAGCATTTCCTATATATGCGCTCCGAGTGTCTTAGACCCTCTCTTTTTCATTTATGTTGGGGTTTAGTAGGTATTGTTAAGTTAACGTCTGTGTGCTGTGGCTGCTGCGGAGTGTCACTATGTGTCTCAAGAACTGGCATGTCCCTCTGTCCCTCTTCTTCACTGCCTGTGTCAGCATCTGAACCTGGGTCCTGGACTGAGGCATGACACCATCCTCTTCCCCCTCCTACCCATTCAAGTGAGCAAGTGAGTGAATGCATACACATTCCCTCCCTCCTCCCATCCCACCCCCTTCTCCCCTCCTCTACAGGAATGACTGAGTGAGAGAACATGCACACCCTTCCTCCTCCCATCCCTTTCCCCCTCCCAGCTTAATGAGCAAGTGAGTGAATGCATGTGTGTGCCCTCCGTCCATCCCATTCCCTTCTCCCTCCCACCTGAATAAGTGAACACGCACACTTGCCCTGCTCTCATCCCACCGCTCTCCCCTCCCTCCAGCGTGTGTGAGCAAGTGAGTGAAAGCATTGACATGGCTTCCTCCCATCCCATCCCACCCCCTCCTCCTGCATGAATGTACAAGTGAGTGAATGCGCTTGCCCTTCCTCCTCCTGTCCCATCACCTTCCCCCTAGTAATCCAGGGATAATCAAATCTGTGAATGCTTAACCTGCAAATGTGGAAGGCCAACCATACACAATGAATGATTCCACTTTTATTGCTGTTGTTGCATCCTATGGAATCCTGGTACTTGTCATAAAGAGTCACTAGAGACCTCCTGCAGAGATGTCTAAATGTTCTTCTTTAAACTGTGGTTATTAGGACTCATAGGATGGGACCATAGCAGTTTAGGCAGAGTCCTAGTACTATAATTATGTGGAGTGAAAAGGCCTCTTGAGTACTGTTCTTCATTGTTATTCATTGCAAAAGATTATGCCTGCATGTCTACTATATAAACATCAATATTTGTCTGTTTGTGAGTTTGTCTGCGCCAGGCAGGCAAAGGCCTCATATGATTGGCTGAGTGAGGTGAGAAGACCTCGTATGATTGGCTGGCTCTGGAGATTCTGTGGAATCTTGGGGTTAGCAGTTTAGGGAGGGACCGTTGGAATTCTCAGCCAGAGAGTTCTTGGGCCTCAGGCCGGTTGCTATGGAGATGAGGCCTGCCATCAATAAGGATGCCAGAAAACGTTTGGGAGGCATATGTGAGAAAAATGAAAGTGATATACACAACATAGCCCATTCCACACTACAATGTCATCGTGCTATTATTCCACTTTCAACATCCTATGGAATCCTGGGATTTGTAGTTTAAGGAGGGGCATTTAAGAATTCTCAGCCAGAGATGTCTTTGGCCTCAGTAAACTACAAACCCCAGAATTCCACAGGGTTGTTGAAAGTGGAATAAGAGCACTATAACAGTGTAGTGCAGAAATGGCCATAGTTACAAGGTCTTCTCGCCTCACACACTAGATTGTATGGGTTCCATATGTGAGGAATCTTAAAGGAGAAATTCAAATCAAAAAATGCTTCCAGAAAAACATTAAAGCCATTGCACAAATTCAGAAGAAAGCAGAAAAGACAAAAAAAGCCAGTACATCAATGTCACCAGACAACACAGATTGGATTGGGGAATATGAGGATAAGTTATAGGTACTGCAATATGCCAGTTGCTATGGAGACGAGGCTTAGCAGCAAGGCAGAGGACAGCATATTCCTACAGGAACCCAACCTCTGAATGTTAACAACTCTGAATAAAGATTGGATTGGGGAATATGGAGAAAATTTACAGGTACAGAAATAGGCTGGTTGCTATGGATACGAGGCCTAGCAGCAAGCAGGGGGACAGTGTACTCCCTCAGGAACCCAAACTGTGTATATAAGTAACTCTGAATACCGATTGCATTGGGAAATATGGAGCAAAGTTACAGGAAATGGAGAAGACAGTTTGGTGAGTTCTTAAGAGGAAAATAAAAACCCCGGGCAATGCCAGGTAAATATGCTAGTAGATCTATAAAAGGCAGTATATAAAAGGCTATTGCTTTCTTCATGACTGATGATAACTACAAAGAGCTGGTGATAGAGACAAATTTAGAAAAATCTAACTTTCTATGATTAGATTTTTATGAGCACTGCACAGCACAAACAGTATTTCTGAACATTGTGTAAAGGTCCTCAGTTCAATTCAATTAAATCCTCATTTGATTTGGACCAATTCAGAACTAATCTGTCCTGCTTGGGGTCCTCAATCTAAATTGAGATTTGAAGGTCTGAATCTTTGAGCCTGGGAAGCCAAAATAGTAGATAGGTAGATCCAAGTTTCTGGGTGTTGGCCACTTTGAAATTTGCACTTTCAAAACATGAAAAACATTTTAAAGCTGTCATTTGTTGTTCAGACCTTCCAGTTCATTCTTTACTCTTCTGTAAAGAGGTACAGGAGTAAATAAGACACCCTTTCTATGTGGGCATACTTCCAATAGTATTGGAGGCACCATGCCAGAGCCCCTAACAGCACCCCTAATGTCTAGAATTCAGGTACAGTTGCACTGAAAAGCACAGATACAAATTACAGATATTGGGCAAAAGTATAGTACTTCTTTGAGATTGATACTGCATGGTAAGGCAGTCATGCAGAGATCTATTGCTACCCATAGTACAAGAAAGCTTCATGGGGTTTAGTCAGCATTTCAAAGAAGCTTTCCAAGGTGCTGAAACCCTATGTAGATTGAGCACTCTAGAGAGCTCCTTTAAAGTCAGGTGAAAATGCAGAGAGAATCATGGTTCCATTGAAGTGAAAGCCGCTAGCTGCCACTGGCTCCTATCAGGAGCTAAGCCTAGAACAATCAGTTGGCAAGAACTGTATTGAAGGGGAAGATGGTATATTTACAGTGGAATGCATCATTTCTCACCACTGCCCTGCTGCATTTCAGAGGAAAATTCACTAGGATGATGGTAGAAGGTTTAGCAGAGAGCTTTCAAAGGCCACAAGAAAGGGACAGGGATATGTGACCATGTATTGTTTTAAGCTGCTTTAATCACATAGTGCTGGATACAGAATTTCAGACTGATACACACACAGACGCACACACACACAAATCAGAGTCAACATGCTTCTTCTCTAGCTGAAAGATAATGTATTTGCTTTATTTTCACACATTCAAAGTAATGTGCTATTTTTCCTGAGAACCTAGAAGATATATTGGCAATGGTGTGAAAGCCAGCATGGTCCAGTGGTCTGAATGTTTTACTAGAACTCTAGAAGACCAGGGTTTATATCCCTGTTCAGCCATGGAAACACACTGTGTGACCTTGCCTTAATCATACTCTCTCAGCGAGGAATGCAGTGGCCAACCTCTTCTGAATAAATCTTGGGGGAAAAAACTGTGAAAGGGTCACTGTAACTTGGAGTTCAACTAGAGGAACATAAAAGTGAATGTACCAATGGCAACTTGTGTAGCTTTGGGCCTAGGTTTCTCTCTGTATGCTACTCTTTCAGGAGATACATGGGAAAATCAGGATACCAAAGCAAAGCCACTGGGATTAACTAGCATGATGTGCATCAAATTATTTCTGAAGCTGCTCTGACTCTCTCCCACACTCTCACCCAGAAGAAAAGTCTTTTCAGACATGTTCAGCTTCCTACCTAAGAATAAGAGGGGTAGAAATTGTGCAGTTCTCCCAAAGTTTTTGTACTACAAATCTCAGCATCCTTGCCCAGAGTAGCCAATGATGAGGAGTGCTGGGAGCTTCAGGTTGAATCATTCCTAATTCTGAGATATAGGATATTGCAGAAATTTCAGTAGTGCCAGCGCATATATAATGATTTTTGTAAGCCTTAACTCTTCCCAGAAAAAGCTCAAGTGACTCTGAGTCAAGTGATATTATTTTCAGATTGGGTAATGAAAGCTTTATCTAAAAATCCTTGTGTGAACTAATGTAACCTAATATGTAAACATTTGGGGAATTTGCCTTTGAGTGTACTTGATTCCTTCTGCTCAGTAGTAGTGAGTACATAGACACATCTGAGCATTTTAATCAACAAGAGAAATTACATAAAAGTCAAGTGTTGCTATTCCTTTGCTGAAACTTTTAAATTTAATCTCTTGCCCTTTTCTCTTTATCAGGACTAACTTGCAGTTCAAATTTTACCTCTTGGTGAGGAACTGTTTGTGGTTGACACAATCTTTTCAACACATCATGTTCTTAACAATCCAAACATTAGCATTATTGCTGGTTCACCTTCACAAGAGGATTTGTCCTCAAGGAAAACACTAGGGCTTAATGCCAGCTCAGCAACATATATATGTACATGTGCATTTTTGAGTGCTAGACAGCTTTTCACCAAGCACATCTGTGTATAAAAATATTTGCATATCAAACATTAGGAGAAATCACTTTATTCCTTTATTGCTTCAGTAGCCTTCTTCTTGTTGGCAGATCATATTACACATCTTTCCTGCATTTTGATATGTTCTGTTTGTGGTTTATAGGGAATATTAACTTGTCCTGTGTTTCCTTTGCTACAAGAGTTTGAATACGTTTATGTATAGATAGCACAGACTTAGTTCTATTTGCACATAATATCATAGAATCATAAAATCTTAGAGTTGGAATGGACTATAGGGTACATCTAGCCCAATTCTTTCATGCAGGGATACACAACTAAAACACTCTTGAAAGATGCCCACCCTATCTCTTTTTAAAGATCACCAAAGATGGAGAGTTCAGTATCCTTTGAGGCAGTCTATTCTACTGTTGAACTGCTCTTACAGTAAAGAAGTTATTCTTAATGTTTAGGTAGAATCTCTTTTCTTGTAATCTGAATCCACTGTTTTGTGTTCTAGCCTCCGAACAGCAGAAAACTGTTCCATCTTCTACATAAAATCCCTTCAGATATTTAAAGATAGTTATCATGTTTCAGTCTCTCTTCTCCAAGCTAAACATATTCAGCAGCCTCAGTTGTTCCTCATCA
This sequence comes from Ctenosaura bakeri, assembly GCA_948474755.1. Lineage (NCBI taxonomy): Eukaryota > Metazoa > Chordata > Lepidosauria > Squamata > Iguanidae > Ctenosaura > Ctenosaura bakeri. Next base: position 471 of record CAOLHI010004105.1, on the reverse strand, counting down.
GGCTTGGTTTCTAGACTTTTGATCAACGTTCTCCCCTTTCTCTGGGCACATTCCAGCTTCTCGGTGATCTTCTTGAATTGTGGTTCCACAGTATTTCAGGTGAGGTCTGAACAAACAGAATAAAGAGGCACTACTTCTTTCCTTGATCCAGACACTACTGTCCTGTTGATGCAGCCGAGAATTGCAGTGGCCAAAAGGCCACACTGTTGACTCAGGCTTAGGTAGCAGTCTCCTAAAAACGTCTAATCCTTTACATATGCACACCTTTTAAGTCAGGTGTCACCATCCATTGACATTTGGGGGAGGAAGGGGAGAGGGAGGAGAAGCAGGAGTTACTTAGATGTTGGCACAGTAAAAACTTCTCAAGAACAGAATAACCATCTAAGAAACTCCATTCGGTTGCCAGCTATATTTTACGTTATGCTCTCTCAAACTCCCTTCAGCAGTTTTGTTTTTAAAAATTGTGATATT